>WHYT01001097.1:0-13643 GCA_009806455.1 Tetrax tetrax
GATTTTAAACTTGTGGCTAATGGGACAAGAACAAATGGATATTACCTGGATATAAATCACTTCAGCTGCAAAATAAAAGAAGGTTTCTAACTATTAGAGTGGCGAGGTTCTGCTACAACTTTCTAAAAGGAGGAGATTTGGTAAAATACTGAGCTGTACACTGGAAACAGGTGAGCGTCTGGAAGAGATTACAGAGTGCGGTGTTTGTAACGGCCTGCCTTGTTCCTTTGTTCCATGTTTCTCAGAACTAATTCATCTAGGTGAATGCTCTTTTCTATTCTGCTCCCATTTGTTCTGTTTTTAAAACAGTATCGCTCCTATCTTGATGCCTTCTAGGATTAAAAGTAGACAGTGACCAAGATCTGTAGATCTGTCAAGTGGAACTCCATTCCTGCCTGGCATTCTGGCCAAACCAGCCAAGGTTTTCCTTAAATTCCCAGCAAAACTGTAAAATGCTGTCAACAACAGCTGGTGCAGTAATGTGCTTCACATTTTCCCTTTTCATGTGACATGGATATTTAATTTCCTTAAAGAAAATTTAATTTATGTCAGCTAAGTACTGAAATGAAAGTAGTTGGAAAAGACATCTTTCAAATATTCTGAAATACCATGGTTTCAGGAAATCTGTTTACAAATAATTAGTTCTATGACTAACCTGAGGTTTAGTTTTGCTAAGGATGTTCCTAAAGAAGTTGTCCCTTGTTATCTCTCCATGCATGTAATTATTTTGTGATGCCGTGCTGCTATGTAACCAATCTTCCTAAATAGCTAAGAAACATGTAAAATCTCTTCATCTTGTTGATGTGCTACTGGATGCTTCATTTTTTGTGTGAATAGGTTTGTGTCAAACGCATTGGATGTTGCCGAAAGAACAGGCTCATCAAGTGGTTTTTGCTCACGCAGGATGGGAAGTGGAGCAATGCAGAGTTCCCTGTTCTGTCCTTGCTGCCTCCTTCCCTGCCTTCTGTGGCCATTGGAGAGGGAGAGAGAGGAGGGAGCACTTTGCAGTGGGATAAACAAGTGTTCAGTGCGTCAAACAACTGTATACAAGGCACACCCTGAGCTTCAGATGAAAAACTTTTAATCTTATCCATGTCTGTGAAAGCTATTGCGTGCAGTATGTATACTTAAAAATGTCCGTTCGGGATTTTACACCCTTAGGGACAGATCTGCTGATAGAAGTACCTGGATTTAAATTTAGCCTCACTGAATTCCCTGAGTTTCTCTGTGAACCTAAGATGGTGTATTTAATAGCTGAGTGTTAAACATATAACACAACATTTCATCTAATTTTAAATATGTGGTATGTTGGAGGAATTGTAGCTGAGGCAAAACTGAGGTTGTCTGGGAAATTTGTCTCTTCCCAAGAGGTGTAATCTTTTTTATTCCTTAGGGCTGCTTTTTTCCCAAATCAAGTCTGAACCAAATGGAAAGCACACTTCTACAAACAGCTTTATTTTACTTTACACTGCATCAGGTGATGGATAAGCATAGATACAACAGCAGGGATGTGCCAGAAAATGTGCAGTGAAATACCTGACTACACACATCTGGCTTAGCCTGTTAGATTGCAGTAGGGTGGCATCACCATCGGCCTTGGCAGACCTAACCTGCCAATGGCAAGGCCAGTGGAGTGTTTCTGCAGTGAATCCAGGAGTGTTCAGGATCCTGGGATATGATGGCAATCTGTGGAGGCCAAGCCATCAAGCAGATACCTGCATCCAGGTATCTGTGGTTGAAGTGCCTCAAGGATCCTGTCTCACCTCTAAGTGCTTTTCCTGAAGGACACAGGTCTTTATAGGTTCTTTGTCACCTGCACACAGATGTCTCACAAGTGGTAGAACAGCTCAAGTGGCATTAGGCACCAACGTGCTGGCATGTGAATCAAACCCTAGCTTCTACTATTAACTTGCTTGCAAACACTTTCATTTAGATTTCTCAGTCTGGAGCTGAATCCCACCCTCTGTGGTTATGAAGCCAGCCTGGTCTCTGACACCTAATTAGCCTTAGACGTGAGCTGTCCTGAACAGAGCCGCCATGCATGGGTGACATGGCTGTTCTGTTGTCTGGATAAGCCTTCAGAGATCCTGGAGCTGACCTAGTGCTTATGCAGCCAGCTAAAACTGCCCGCTTTGGCCTCTGGTCTGCAAGGGGACCATCCATGGGGCTGACTGTCAGTGTGTTTTAGTTTTGGTCAGGAGTACATTTTTAAAGTTAATCTTTCAGTTGCCCCAAGTTTCTACAATTTGATTCACATTTGGAGCTTGTCTTGGGATATGCAAACTGGGTTTCTTTCTAAATAAACTGAACGCAATGTCCTCCAGGAGTACACCTGGTGCACTTCTGCCACTACTGTTTGTGCCTTCCACCAGACCAGACTAGGGCTGGTCCAGAGTGAAACCACTGCGAAAGGCGTGTGGTGGGTATTTGGTCCTAAGCCCTGCTTCACTTCTTAGATCCGCTCCGTTGCAACACACAGCTTGCTAATGTAGGTATAGGCTATGCTTTCATACATTGGATTGTATTAAATTATGCTTGCCTATGTCTTGGATTTATAAAGTTGAGTTTAGGGATGATTAAACAAGTATTTTGTTCTGAATTAGCGATATACCGTTAATCATAGTTCCTCCTTAATGCGCTTCTGCCTGGGATTAAAATAAAGCTGCAGTGTCATAAATGCAGGTATCAAAAACATGATCGAGGAATTTTAATTACCTGATGCTGAAGGAGATTAGTGGATAGTATATGAAGAGCTGCAAAATAGGTATTGACAATTGTTAAATGAAACTGTTGTTATTTATTGCTTCCATTAATCATAGTACTAAAAGTCAGGTTCTAATCATTTAAGTAAATACTTCAGTTCTGCTGACCTTCAGTGATACTTGTCAGAGAGGAATAAAGGCAGGTAGTAATGTGTACCTAACATCATTTTCTGAAAAATATTAGTAGTCCAAAATGAAATTGCGTTAGTATTTTTAATATAAGTTCTGCAGTGCTTTAGTTTTTGCTGCTGTATCCTCAACAGACATTGTGATAGGTCATTAATTTGTATCTGGATTTAGCCAATTGAGAATAAGAGCAAGGAAAGTCATTGTAAAGGAATGCTTATTCTTTTGTTCTGTAAAATAATGTATTTAAATTGTGATTTCTCAAGCTCTTCTAGAGGACATTATGGTATTATTGTGCTGATCTAGAATCTGTTAGCATCAGTGAAAAGCTGCCCCTTTGTTTCAACAGACTCCATCAGCTGAGCAAAGGATTTAAGCATGTGCATTGATAGGTTGGAAACATTTTTCAAATGCATGACTTAATTGAAATCCAGAAAAAATACTCACCCATCTGAGATTATGGATGTCAATCAAGTATTTCCTGTATATCCTTTTTCATTATTTATAGAAATACCTGCATTATCATAAATAATGGAATAGCAGATCCATACCAGAAAACTAAGAGGTTAACTTCTAAGGACTGTTCAGCAGTCTTGATTTGGTACTGAGCAATCTTACTCTTGAAAATAATCCCATTGTGTCCATGCCATTCAGTATTAGAGGAGCTATTAATTCTTACACTGTATGACATTATATCAAAATCTCACTGCACACTTGTAATGTTCAGTATCCTGCTGTACCATTAGATGAAACTCAGTGTGACTCCACAAGAAGAGAAAATTTGTCTTTATGATGTAAACATAGAGCGAGCCTTGTGCAATCAATTTTATACCCAGTTAAGTCTTTTAAAGAGCAATGGCTATAGGGTCATTCGGTACGTAACATACTGCTGGTGTGGAGCCACATCGGGATGCGGTAACAGACGGCAAGGTGGGAGTTAATGCACATTGTACTACTGCAGGTCTTAGTAAAAGCAGAGCTAGTATATCAAATTCTCATGTGCTGAATATTGTGTAACCACATATCGCATGAAAAGGTCTACAGCAAGAGTTGCCCTAGCAGCAGATGATGGAGGGAGTTGTAAAATTAAGTATAGTATCACTCTTTAGAACGTACAGTATAATGTAAGTATGGGGTTAGTGCGGTGTGAGTCAGTGCCCCAAAGAGTGCATAGCGGGATCCAGTTGCTGTCTGACAATGTAATCAAAGACCGTAGGAGGGAAAGTAAAGTGTTTGTGCAATTAAGATTATGAAGATAAACTGCTACCTAAGTAACTAGACAGGTGGCTGTCAGTAACATGCTTATATTTTTTACCCACCTAAATAATTTAAGTAATAATAAGCTTCCAAACTTCACAGTTAATCCAAAACAACATGAAACTTTATATTCCATTGCGTTTTGTGTTCCCACAGAATTACATCCCTACTGGGACTGCAGGCCCCCCGGAGCAGGGGATGGATTAGATCTGATGTTTGAACAGAGCCCAACATAAACTGAATCCTGATTGTGGCCTCCAGCCTTGACTGCTGTGCAAATTGCAATAAAAATAATAATTATTCTTTGAATTTTATTTGAGTGGTGTGAGTAGCAAGAGCTTGATGAGCTAGCCAATTTCCAACAATAGTAACTATGTACTGAGCAGAGCCTGCTGTGTGACCTTGGGGAAGTCATTTCACCTTTCTGAGTTTTCCCAGCTGTAAAATGGGAGTGAGATAATTTCTTAAAAATACTCTACGGGCATGGCTGTTATTACTGCAAAGCACTGATTGCATGCGGATTCTGGGTCTACTTTGAGCAACATGACTTCTCACCCTTAGAAAAACTCAGAGATCTCTAGGCTATCTTAGTAGTAGTCAGTATAAACAGGGAAAAATTAAATTACCTAGAATAGGAGAAAGCAAAATTAAACATATTTGTGGTTGTACATCACTGTGAGCAACCATCTGTACAATGATAAATAGTGGCATACATATATAAACACACTGGGTTGTCATTCCAAACAACATATTCTGTGTGTTTATCTCTGCATTAATGAGGTACGCAGCTCAGTTTTGACATCTGTCGCTTTACAATCATGGCAGTGCAGTGCTGAATCTGAGAACAAATTCATGGGAATTATTTTAGCCTTTCATCCAGAGCACTGGAAGTAGGTGTGATGCAACACATTTGGCCAAACCAGGTTTTTCCCTTGGATGACAAGACCAAAATGAGTGGATAACGTAAGCAGATGACATGGCTTGAAATGCATCAGTTCAGGAACCCAAGTGAGTGCTGAGGCCATGATCATCATGGGCAGGCTTGAGAGGGCTGGAATGACAGGGAGGAATGACTGACAGATGAGCAAGGTTTAGCTGATCCTATTTATTTGGTCACTTCAGCATTCAGTAGAGTGTTACACTTCCTTTCGGACTTGCTTTTGCTCTCAGAAAAGAACTGCAGCATATCCAGACATATAGCTCATGGCTCATTTACTCACAGTGCTAGCGAGTGCTAGCACAGGGATTCTCTTTTGAACTTACATGAGTGACAGATTGTTCAGATCACTGATTTTCAGCATCTCTGGCATATTGGCGTGCAGTAGGGTTTTCTGTTGGCAAGAATTGCTGCAGGGAACAGAAGTGCAGTAGATACCCAAGAAATTACCAAAGATACTCAAGCCACATCCTGGGACCATGCAGCTGAGTGCACTAGCTTTAAGTTCCCAGAAGATTTAGCATTTCACTTTTTTCTTCTTTCTATGCGTGTTCTGGTTGTTTAACTATGCCTGCTTTCAGTGGAGAGATGGTGGCACGCAGGAAAGATGACACACATAGAGAAGAGGATCTACTTCCAGAGTGACTTAGAGGAAAAGCCAACCAATCAGCCAACACTGATTTTCTGCAACTGGATGGAGAGGGGCGACCTGACCTTCATCAGAAGGACCATGTCTTGGAGTCTTTCAGTGCTCTCCACTATAAATCAGAATTTAGTTTAAGTCTCTGTATAGAAGGAGGATTTTCTCCTTATTCACTATTGGCTCCACTAAATGAAGTATTTTTCTTAGAAATATATTTACTCTTTTTGAAAACAGTCTGTGCAACTGAGCTGTTGCTCACATAAGACATGCTCATGAGAAAATGCAGGTAGCACAGAATTACAGGAATGGGTAATTAAGCACCCTTTGTGCAGTCATGGTTGATGGCTGCCTAAGTGGGTTCCACTGTAAAATTTTAAAAGCAAATGGGAAGTCATTTGTGGTGCATTGCTGCAAGCTAGATTCTTGGTGTCTGAAGAATAGAGAAAAACCTGCAGATTGTCTCTTAGAAATTCTCAAAGCCTGTTGATGCTATCTGTGCTCTCGTTGTCACTTTACTTGCAGTTCTGACAGAAAAAACAGATGTGAGCCGGGAAGTAAAAGGATAATAGTGAAACTCCAGGTAAATAATCTTTGCTATTGTACTACAAGTATATCAGTTTCTTCTCTAATGCTAATACCCATCTGGGAAGAGTTTCCTTCCAAACAGCAGAAAAGCAATAAGAAGATAACAGTGTTCACCCAAGGCTAGTAATCTGGCAAAGATCTGGATACTATTCCTGAGCTGTGAGTTATGGTGCTACTTGCAGAGATGGTGGATGGATAATTTCAATCACAAACACTTAGAAAAATCTGATGTGGGGCACTGTTCCAGGAAAGCAGTGCCAAGAAGGATAATTTTATTTTTCAGTGAGTTTTTGTATGATACTTACCTTATGCACTGAGAACCCTTTATAGGTTATTTCTTGAACCACATTTTGTCGATGAAACTTCTGCTCTACAGCCAGGGAATGCATCTGGCTGAGGGAAAAAAAAAAGATCTATAGTGTTGGCAGCAAGTTTTATGACATATTGGGTGATGTCATTAAGGGAGTTGTTAGCAATTTGTCATTTAAGGAACAGCTTTGGCTAGTCCAATGTAAGGGAAGTGATTTAATTCCATGTCTGCTTGGATTTCTCCTACATAATCAGTGAAGGCCCAGGAGAATTAGGAGGCACAGCATAATACTCTCCTGATTACTTTGCTGTCATCTCCAATTTATGGCCTGAAATGCATGAGAATAAAATGTTCATGCCCAGAGGAGCTCACGAGGGCTTGTTTCAGGGTGCTCCCCCTATTCACTTAGCTATGGTGACTGTACAGGGTAAGCACTCTTGCGCAAGAAGTAACTGAGAAGACCGTAGCATCTAGTTCACATTATGCAAACACGATTGCTAACAAATGGCAGGGGAAGAGAACTCTGCAGGAGTGTCCATGAAGAGGTGGACACACATCTACATGAGGAAGTGCTCTTCCTAGTGGAGGGCTGCACATTAACCCAGCTTGTACCCATCCCCTGAAGGTTATTGTGACCATTACCGCTTTCTGTCAGCTTTCATTTCACCTCCAGGTAACTTAACCTTGTCTTCTGTGAGTTTTCCCGTGAGGCAGGGAAGTGAAGGTATGGGTGTCCCTCAGGTAGGACAGCTCACTAGAAATGGAAGAAGGGCATGTCCTTATGTTGCCTCTTGGAAAGCTCCTCAGCTCTTCAGCGCAATATTCTGTTTCTGTTGGTTATTTGTGTTCTAGATCAGAGAACAGAACAGCAGAGAATTGTCCCGCATTGTGGTTTGGACATGCTGCATGGCACATCCAACCTCCCTCTGCTTTTACTGTAAGATGCAGAAAGCTGGTTCGGGAGTACCACCATCAGGAACCAAGTTGGTCCTTCTCCCCATCCCTGCAGAGTGCAGAGCACCGCGCTGTGATGCTGGTGTGGGGATACAGGGTGATAGCTCCAGTTTGTTGCCAAAGGATGTGGAATGCAGAAGCCCAGGTTGCTTCAGAAAAGGATTAGATGATTAAGAGAGAAGAGATCCAGTGATGGCTATTGAACTTACTGGTCTGCATATTAGTCACTGATTCACTGTCTGGGGAACAGATTGGTGGGAGTAAGGAGGGTCAGGCAATCCTCTAACTGAGGGGGAGAACACTTTGTATTTTTCTTGCTTCTAAGTGTCTGATACTGTCTGCTGTCAGGAATGTCATTTCAGGCTAGATGAACCTTTAGTTCCACCAAGTATATCTGTTGTTGTGTATTACTTGATACTTCACAGGTACATTTAATAGAGATTATTTGTTCTTTCTGTGAGCCATGGCGTATTCCAGCCTGAAGTGTCAGTCAGAGGATTGCCTGACCATCCTGGTTTGAATCTTGAAAGTTCTTTGAGAGACTTTTTATCTTCATAAAATCGACAGACTTGAAGGCCTGACAGGTCCATTGGTAAGCTTTACTGGCAAACATACACTGTAGAATTTTACCAAGCTGTTGCTGTACTGAGCCCAAGCATGCTAATATTTGTTCCTTTGCTCTGATAGAAACTGTAATGAGAATGCAGTGAGTGTTTGCTGCTACAGTTAGGGTAATTCTTTTCCCTTCCCAGGAGATGGCTACTGAGTTTATCTTCTCCAGATATCCAGTGATTTAAAAAACATAGTTGAAGTTGATTTAGTAAATGGTTTGTGCATAACATCTGTGAATGAAAAAGTGCCCTAAAGCAGGAGCAGTATCTAATAATAAGTAGTTAGCATTTATATAGTGGCTTTCAACCAGCTGTTTGAAAGTATTTTGTACCTAAGGATAGGCATGGTTATCACTCTCCCAGGTTTTTTTCGGTCTCAGCAACTGACGACAAAATGCTTTACTATCTGTCCATTCTTGTGTTGTACATCGGTAGCAGAACCCAGAGTATAATCCAGCCTCGTCCTCTGCTCTGTTGTCGTCTGGGCCTAATCAAACCGGTACAGTTCAGGCACAGCCTTTTATAGGGCCAGTGGTTCTGCAAGTGCTTGAGCTTGAAAGGAGTGGAGGACCTTTCAAGACCTTCAGCGACTCAACTTCTGAAATGCAGCTGTTGTCCTCACAGTCCCTGGGAGGTGGTGAAGATGAGATCAGACCTGGGAGCAGAAGTCATGAGAGGCAAAGATGTATTGACGTTGCAGACCTGGCAACAATGTGAACTCAGATGCAACCGCTGATGATACTTGAATTCTTAAATCGGATTGTAAACTAACCATGAGTTAACTAACTATGAGTAGTCATGAGTCAAGATCCTCTAGAATCAGAAGTCTGCATAAAAATACAACATCACAAACCCCAAATACATTTTGCCATTTAGAGTCATACCCTTTCAGATTCTCATTTCCAGAGTTTGGTCTACAAGTCTGAAGGTTACTGTGACTTTCTTGTGCACTCATAGATCTCTAAAAACTGTCTCTTTGATAAATCATAAAATATCTGAGATACTTGGTGAAATTCTGAGAGTGAGCAACACTGGGGACAAAATTACAATTACCCTAGAGAATGCAGCCTGCGCTTCAATGGTAAACAATTCTAAATGTGCTTTTTAGAGGGGAAGAGTAGTTCCAGAGCAAGAAAACCAGATAGTGGAAGAAAAATTTTGAAATCTAGGTAAAGTGACAGGGCTGGATGATGATGCTATTTAAAAAAAAAAAGGGTTTATGTCAAGGGCAGAAAAGTGGCAGAAGGGGTAAATGTGTCTACAAGAAAATTTACGACAGGTAAGTGCTAGCATGTAGGGAAGTGTCAGAAATTGGAAAAATACCTGCCTAAGAGGGCTAAATTTGGCTATGCAATGATTGTAAAAGCAAAGTTTAGTACAAAAAAAAATCAACTCTTGTAGGTTTTTAAAAGAAATCTTAATTGTATAATTTCTAATAAGCTGCAAGTCCTACATCCTTATCATAAAATTCCTCTAAGCGAGAATTAAAAAAAAAAAGTAGAATGAGATTTTCAGTTTCCAAAAATAGTTTGCCAAGAGTGGAGATTTTTTTCTCCTCCTGATTGCAAGAGAAATCACTCTGCAGTGTTTTATTGAAGAACAAGTAGTAATGAGTAAAAGAATAATTGATAAGTGATTTTTCTACCTTTCTGTTCTCTTAAGCTGGATTTTGTTGTGCTGTCTAGATGAAATATTCACGATGGCACTGACCCCTTTCTTGTGCAATTTGTCCAATGTTTGCTGGGAGATGTTCAGAAGTAGTGGAGCAGAAAATCCCTTGCTACAGCCAGCATTTGCTGGGGATTACTCTTCACACTGGTATATGTTGAAGGAGATTCACTAGACGAAGTGATGAAATGGCTGTGTGGTTTCAAGACTAGAGAACTTTTGTGAGTGTGATCCAACCAAACACAAAGATGGACAGCTGTGTTCTATTTTTATGAAAGGGGTAAAAATACAGATGATGTTGAACAGCTCTTTGAAGCATGCACGTTTGATCTTCAAGTTAGCGAGAGAAGTGAAGATAGTGCTGCCTCTTTGCTTCTACCCTAGGAAAAGTATTTTGGGGGTCAGCTGGGGCTCCCCATTTCTCAAGTAATGCCAAGTTTTTGCTGATGCATTGTACTTGACCATACTGACTTCGCTGCATTGCTGCTGTGAAGGACATTCTTAAGCACGGGGCTTAAGTCTCGGTTAATTGAGCTATCGAGTTAAGTATGTATAGAAATACGTACGTGTGTTGCAGAGTGACCAAGGGATTTCTTTTCTCTCTTCTGATAATTGGCCAATTTTGCTAGAATTCAGACTTGGGAGCTCATCAGAGCAGCGACGACTCCTGCTTTCTGAGAAGCACATGCTTCTCTTTGGGTACTGACAGTCAAATTGCAAGGGAAACTGACTTCTTACTTCACATACTGACTTCTCCTGCCTCTGTAGCCTGTCTCCATTACCATATTGTTGCCTTTTGCTCAGTACAGGCAGCTAACAATGGCTGACAGCAGAGCAGGTGCAATCTGCGGCATGAGTGAGCCCTTAGCTGCTCTGTTCTCTGTGTCGAATGTGTTGCAATAGACACCTGGCTCCAGTGCTGGCATTTGGGAGCTGGGAATAACAGCGTTATCCCTTCCAGCCTAAGCAGCTGTCTCAAAGAGGCAGAGAAGACGGCATCTCATATACTGCTTCCTCCCTGAACTTCTCTTATGTTCCCTGGATTTCTCATGCTATTTTTATTTCTCTATATAATCCTTCACAAAAAAAAATCTCTTCTCTCTTTTGACTCTGTTCTCCTAATTGACCAAAAGGATTTGTGGCAAATGCCCAAGAGGGCAGGTCTTACTGCATTCAGCAGCAGTTCCAGGAACTTACTGCTTGTCAGGATAAAGAGTCTTTCCTGAGGGGAATGGTACCCCTTTGGTGATGGCGGAGGTCAGGGAACCTTTCAGTGTAGGCTTGCATCTGCCATACGCTCCTCCTGGGACTGTAGGCAAGTAATGTTCTGAATTTTATTTCTTACAGTCAGCTAAGCAGAAGAGGATGTTATTTCAGCAAACTCTCAGCTATGTCAGGTAGTGAGGAGGTTGTTGAGACAACCTGGATGACGCAAAAATACGGATGGTATCAAACATGCAGGTAAGGCAGTAGGAACGTGCGTGTGGAGGGAAAGCAGGCCTGTAGTGTTGTTAGTTGCATGGTGGAGCAGTCCCTAGGCGATGCTGGAGAAAGTACATAGAGCAAGGTGCTGTGTGAATGCAGCTCTACTGTTCCCTTTATGGGATACCCATGGTACACAGCACAGGTGTCCAGCTGGGATCTGAGCCCTGTTGTGCTGAGCCCTGTCCAGAAGGAGGTACAAAGAGACCAGTGTGTCCCAAAAAGTTCATGTTCAGGACAGGCAAGGCAGGAAATGAGATAGTGTCAGAGAGAAGAGAGATGGCTTAAGCACAGTGTCCCAGAGAGCCAGAAGCACAGTCTCCATCTCTTGACTCATGGTCCAGTCCCAGCCACTAAGCTCCACTGCTGGAAAGCAGTTTTGGGAGGGCTCTTTGGGCTAGTGTCCGTGGATTGAGCTGAAGTGTTTCTACAGAATGTTCTACGAAATGTTGCTGAGAGACATTTGTGATGATAATTACATATCATCTTGCTCCACTGTCCACATTTCTAATTGGCTGGTGTCTTCCTCTGCATCACGGTAGCACAGCTTGGTTCTGCCTCCAGTCCATCTCTGCTCCAGTGTACTCATGCCTGCTAAAAGTTGTTATACTGAATAGCTGCCATAAATGTACAGTATCAGCTTTCCTAACCTGGTTAACTCTGTATTTTTTTCATTATTTAATTATTACAATATCAAAAGGTCTGAGTGCCTTTGTGGATGGATGACTAAAGAATATATTTTTGTGGAAAGGATCTCTTTTTTTTTTAGTGAAGAAGCAATTCTAAAAATGCCTCAAAAAATCCTTAATGATATTTATTCTACTCATCTGTCCTAAAAATAGGTACAGCAATTTGAGTAGGAATCAAAAATTGCTTGCATGTGGTGTTTCAGCTCTAAGTGGAAGGCAACCTACTCTCAGATCAAACAGTGAGGTAAAAGTCAGGATTTCCTAGTTTAGAATCACAATTTTAATACTTTGCAAAAGTACTCGTGGCTTTGAGCACATCATACAGTGACTCCTTCTTTAAGTCAGGTGTGTGGATTACTTACTACATAGATCTGCTGTAGAAACATGATAGTTAGCATTTCTAAAAGTGCTTAGCAAATCACGTCGTGCTACTTTGTAGTTGGGATGCATTTGGATATAGCCATAGCTTAATTTCATGTAGATCACACCATGTTGGTTGAGTTTCCTTGAGAATTATTGTTGGAGAGCAAGAGGTTAATATGTGACCTGCTAAAAACCTCTGCTTTGCTCTCTGATCTGAGAGTATTGGAGCACTTTGCAAATGTTCATGAGCTGAACTTCTTAACCCCAGTGGAAGGGCAGCTCTGCTGCTACTTAATAAGCAGAAAATTGAGGTTCAAAGAAACTTACACCAACAGCTTAGACTCAAGAGTCTAAGGCTGAAGATGCTAGTTTTCTGAGACTGGGTCAATGTCTCTTGGGAAAGATGTGACATGTCCAGGTCCGTAGCCTATAGCTCTAGCCTCTTAATAACCAGATTACCCCTGCTGTGACTGCCCCTCTGTTCCTCTAAATGGAAGAGTTATAACTGCCTGAACCTGGGAATATCGACACTGTATTAGCTAGAACACAGCCAGTGACCCTGACATGAAAATATGGCCTAGATTAACCGAAAATTCAATGCTGTATTTTCAATGAGACATTATTTAGTATTGAATGACCTTTTCGGTCATTTTCTTTCCGTTACTTGTAAATGAAGGTGAATCCAGATTTGTCTAAGGTCACAACTCTGTGGTGTGGCTGGTGATAATCTTACAGTAAAACTATGTAATGAAAAGCCTGCTACTGTGAAATCTCTCAAATGACAGTCCTCTTGTGAGCAGGCAGGGAGCTGGGGCCTCTGTGTGGTGTAGCCTGTAGGAGTCTGGTGCACAGACTAAAAAAGCAGCACACTATCTATCTGCACTGCTAGAAAGACCTTACCTTAGCTCAGGGTAAGAGCCTGGAGAGCAGCATAAGAATGCAGTAAGAAGGGATCAGTGCCTTTTTAGTGACTAAGACATTGGGCACTGGTCTTCAAGCTGATCTGTCTGTTAGAATCTGCTCCGGAGAATGAAGTGCCTTTTCTTTCATCTGGAAACTCTATCTTCATTGATTTTCACAGACTATGAGGACAAAGGGGACCACTTTGAACACCTAGTGTGACCTTGCAGTTAATGTGGCCCACGGAGCATCCTGGAATTAATTCAGGTTTGAATTAAAGCAGAAAAAAGAAAAAGAAAAAGAAAAAGAAAAAGAAAAAGAAAAAGAAAAAGAAAAAGAAAAAGAAAAAGAAAAAG
>WHYT01001097.1:13663-25087 GCA_009806455.1 Tetrax tetrax
AAGGAAAAAAAAAAAAGAAACTAGATTCCCCCGCCAGTCTATCAGACTCCTAACCAACTCATATTTTAAAACTTTTAATCATAATACTTCTATGGCAGTTACTATTTCTTCTCCAGTTTCTTTCTAGTTCAGATCTGGATTGCAAACACAGTGTATGGCTTTTCCATTCCTACCAAAGGCTTTGTGTAGGCAGGGGTCTGTAAGGAAGAACTCATCGCAGAAACACTGGACCATTGAGTAGGGGCAGGATGAATCTAGTTTGCTTTGCTGCCATGTAGTTGAGAGAGTGTAAGGGAGCAAAGACACCCTGTACAACAGCCTGAGAGCAAAAGACTGAGAGAAGGTAGAGGTCGGGTGTGCTTACAGTGAGATGAGCTGAAATTCCTGTCCCTGAGACCTGGAGGTGAAGAGGAAGCTATATAAGTAACTTGTCAGATTAAGAGTATTTTGATAAGCTTTGAAGCTCTTCAGCAGATGAGATTGGTCAGGAAAAAGATACTCCGTGGTGCAGCACCTTCTGGGCTTCTGACCAGAAAACCCATGGAAAAAGCTCATGGACCTCAGAACCTACTTATGGCTTCTGCCCTCTCACTTTGTCGGATGAATGAGGCAACAGCAGCTGGACTGTCTGCAAAGTCAGAGGTCTGTTTTCCATTTCTGCTCTTTTCCATCCCTTCTTCTCAGGGGAATATGACTCAGCAGCCCTTCAGGGGCAGGGCTGCACTTAAGCCTGAAGCATGAAGTCAAGATGCCTAGCTTTGCTTGGAAGCAGTACATTCATTCCTCTTGACAAGAGGCAGCAAGAATCATACTGCACAGAAGTCAGTGTAGTCCGGTCACTGTGTGAGATAACTGTCTAGGGTAAAAACAGCCCTGAGGAGAAGGACATGGGTACTGGTGGATGAGAAGCTCAACATGAGCTGGCAATGTGCACTTGCAACCCAGAAAGCCAACCGCATCCTGGGCTGCATCAAAAGCAGAGTGATCAGCAGGTCAAGGGAGGTGATTCTGCCCCTCTACTCTGCTCTGGTGAGACCCCACCTGGAGTACTGTGTCCAGTTCTGGAGCCCCCAACATAAGAAGGACGTGGACTTGAGCTAACCTCATTGTGTAATTCCAAGATAATCCATATGGCTGATTTGAAGTTTTAACAAAAAGATTTTCCATAAGAAAATGCCAATTTGCAATAATCAAAGTCCAGAGGAGGACAGGAAGATGATCAGAGGGCTGGAGCACCTCTCCTATGAGGACAGGCTGAGAGAGCTGGGGCTGTTCAGCCTGGAGAAGAGAAGGCTCCAGGGAGACCTTATAGTTGCCTTCTAGCACCTAAAGGGAGCTTATAAGACAGGACCTGTTGTGATAGAACCAGGGGTAATGGTTTTAAATTAGAAGGAGATAGATTCAGATTAGACATAAGGAAGAATTTTTTTACAGTGAGGGTCATGGAACACTAGAACGGGTTGCCCAGAGAGGTGGTGGATGCCACATGCCTGAAAACGTTCAAGGCCAAGTTGGATGGGGCTCTGAGCAACCTGATCTGGTTGGAGATGTCCCTGCTCTTTGCAGGGTGATTGGATTGGATGACCTTTAAAGGTCCCTTCCAATTCTAACTATTCTTTGATTCTAAGTATCAACATCTGACAGTTGTTTGCAGTATGAACATACTTTAACTGCTATATATAGGACAGTTTTTTCCCACTGATGCGTGCTCCCCAGCAGGAAAGGGGAATGCAAACCAAGGTTTTCATAGATGGAGGGATGCTGGGAGCTCCTGCTCTGCCATACCAATCATAATGAACTTTTCTCCTTTTATAGTTCATCATATCCTGAAAATGTGGCCTTTCTCTGTACCTGATTCAGCTGCCAAAATTCTTCAGTCATCACCCTGGTGCCAAGCCAGTCACTCATCCTGTGCACATATCTGATTCACCCTGCTTTCAGCGGTGATGATCCATGCCCTCATTCTTCTGTCTGCTATGGTCAGTGAGCTACCTGGCTGTCAGGTCTGTCCATCTGGGATGCTAAAGAATGAGTCCAACATTAATTGCTGGTATTTTATAAAAATATCTTACTGTTTAGTGAGTGAGAGTTTTTCTGCAGTTAGCAGCATTTAAAAGTGGTGCAAAAATGCTGGCTTCTAAGGAAGACCTCATTTCCAAAACAAAAATTGATTGTTTTTCCTGACTCTGTTTCAAATATATTCATGTCCTGCAACTCCCTAAAGTGGTGAAAGGTCGTGTAAAAAAGGCCACAGAATATTTACGTTAAGACGTCAATATTATTCTCTTCCTCTTAAATTTTAGAAATCTGTTTAAAGAAAAAACTTTATTTAAGAAAAACATAGGGGCTCATGGCTACCCCACTTTGCTGCAGTAGGTAACAGGGCACTTGCAAATGGCACTGACACCCAGGGCAGAGTGCTGGGGGTTAGCGGTGTCGTGACAGAGCTGGTCTAATCTCTTACCTGACTGTGCTCTCCAGCCTCCAGCTTTGCTAATCACCAGGTCGCACAACTAAATAAATGATACATGCTGCATTCCTCTGAACTTACAGATAGGCGAGCGTTACACGATCATACAGACCTGCCCATTAATGATACTCTGTAGTGTCCTGTCTGCTTGAGTAGAGAATTGTTAGGACATCTGTCCTGCTATTTGGTGAGAGACTCTTGTGAGAGGTGAAGCTTTTCAGCTTTTCTGCATTTCCCAAATGTGTGCTGGTAATGCTGTGTCTCACATCCCTAATCCGTAATGATACGGCTGAGAGCTGTTGATTTGCATGCATCACTCACATTCTGGCTTTGGTCACTATCGGTTCACACTGTGAAAGCTTTGCAATTGCTTTATCCAATGATGAACAGCAATAAGGAGACATTTCCAGTGTCTGTTTATAGGATTTAATAACAACAGTGGTTTGGAAGTAATGCATGCAAAGGCATTTCCAAATCCATCAAAGGAAATGTCCTAGGAAAAATTGGTTGTTTTCTGAGCTAACCTCATTGTGTAATTCCAAGATAATCCGTATAGCTGATTAGAAGTTTTAACAAAAATATTCTCCATTAGAAAATGCTGATTTGCAATAGTCAAAGCCACATGTAGCACTGTGCCAGTTCCAGCAAAACTGAAGGTAATGGGAAAGGGATCTCCTGTCTAGGACAGGAATTACCGAGGGGAATACTCCACAGTAGCCCATTGTCTGAGATGCCGAACACCTGCTATCGAATCTTTCCCTTGAATCGGAAAGCCAGGATACTCAAATCTTAGAAATTCTTCCCTGCCCTGACAGTCAGCCTGTTGGCTGTCCCAGGATGTCTCTCCCTTTTATGGAGAACTCCAGAAAGGTTTTGGTTGCATTGTGATGAGGAGTGGGCGTCTTTGGAAGTTTTGCAGAAAAGCCATTCCCTCTCCAGGGTAACAGCACACACACAAGACCATCCTGCAGCGCTAAGAGCCAGTGTAAACCTCTGCTTCCCCCTTCACCCGCAAAACAGTCACTCATGGCAGCGTACAGGAGTCCCTGAGATGCCGTTTGCTGAGCCGCTGCGCGTGCTGTGCTGCTGGGGCGGCTGAGCCCAGCGCGATGGGACAGGGCCCCGGGCAGATCTTGGCCGTGCTGCCTCCGGCTGCGCTCCTGCCCCTGCAGCAATCCTGCCTGCCGCTCGCCGGGAAGTTGGGAAAGGAGAAGAAATCTTCTTGCATGCTCCTTCCTGCTGTGCAACTCGACAAAACCAGGTCTTAAGGCTATAGTTGTGCTTGCCCCTTATGGAGGGAATAAATGGGCCAAATAAATAAATGAAAAAGGCCAAAGGCTTTTTGTCAATGGTTGTTCTTTAATTGTGTTTGGATCCCTTTCTGTCCTGCCTTGTCACTTACAGGAAGCCCTTTAGTACCAGTTCTCATTAATAAATGAGCAAGTCCTTATTAAAGACCATGCATTCCCATACGCTTTTCCCAAATTTAATATCTGTCCTTCCTGGCCTCTGTGAGAATTTAAAGTATTTCTTGGGGTGTTATTGTGGTGTATTGCACTGCCTTTTTCTGTATGAGGATAATAATGAAAGCATGCTGTAACCCGTATTTTGTCTATCTAACGTCTCATTACTGTTGCATTCTGAATGGAAAAAAAAAATTGTAATGTGGGTACTTTCCTCACTGAAAATTAATTTCCTTGATCACGTAGAGAGAGCAACGTTACCTGTAATTATATGACTGAGAGCTACAGCCTTTAGCAATTTTCGTAAGCTTTTCCATGTCATTACATAGATGGCAATGTAGTCAGATCAATTGTAAAGAGGAATGTTTTGTCCTTTATCCTTTTGTGGCTGTGGATGTGTCACAAGGTCACATCCATATTATTAGTATGTTTGGCCTGCATTTTTTCAGTGATTAATTCAGTTCTTATTACTCTAACTTGTTTAGATAGTATTTTTTATTTCAGTTAGTGCTTTCCCATTTACATTAATATCTGTAATATGCCAGATAAAAATACTGTAATGTCTTTGCTGACATAATAGATGCACTAAGGGTGCCTCTGAGGAGCTCCAGAGGGACAGCTACCCACTGGTGTGGGTTTGGTTTTAGGAATTTTTCTATTTTTTTTTAATCTGTTATTACTGTGTGTGCTTGATAAACAGATCAGATGGAAGGCTTTAAAAGATGTACAGGAGCCTAGCAATCCTTAGCAGGTCAGATCATTCTGTTTGGCTGAATGCTGATATAGGAAATTTAATTGGAATGGTCTCCCATTTCCCAGGCCATTTGAAAGTGTGATGAATTTGATGTTCCTATGAATGCTGGCCTGATTATGTGGTCCAAATATTAACCTAACTTTGATGTCACTGAACTGGTAACTATAGCACATCATCTTCTGTCCTGTGAAGGCAAGTCCTGAAGTTCATAAATTCAGCTGACTGGTGACCCACCAGTTGGGTTGCAGCCCGCAGACCTGTCGAGGTGTGACAGGAGGCAGTGTTACAAACCCAACCTGGCTGATTCATTTCTTCTGTTTCACTAATGCTGACAGTGTGCTAGGTACTGTACAGCACCTACCCCAAATATTTTCCTTTTCTAAGTCAGCAGGCAATAGATAAGGGACAAGGATAGAATATATTTTCAAGGGTGTCTCTTTGAAAAATATTTTAATGGTTTCTTTATTTCATCATCAGTGCTTGACTATGTTTCTTGTGTAAATCAGTGTAGAAATTATTCTAATCGGAGGCTCAAAGAGGAGATTGGACCCATACAGAGTGAGCAGATAATCTGCTATATAGCCAAAGGATGGTGCCTTAATCGCAAACAGCATTCTTAGGATTATTTTAAATTTCCTTAAAGACTTACCAGTAGACCTCTAAGACATTTGTAGTGACTTTAAAAGGGCTAGGCATAACAGCAATAACTGTGTTGCAGAAATGAATCACAGAAGTCTGCTTTTGCAAGTTTCTTTGCTGTGGCGGATCCAGACCCAACAATCTGTCCGTGGGCCTCCATGCGCAGGGTGGGATTCTCTTTGTGAGTTAGGCAAGTTTATAAAATCTGTCCTCAGGGATGCCGGGGTGAAAACCAGTGATTTCCTTTTTGTCTCGCTCTTATTCAGTCTTTATCAAGGGAAACAGTGGCTGCAGTAAAGAGTGGCGAATTCCAACTTCGTCAGTGTGTAGAGGACCCAAAATCCAGCTCTTCTGGTGAACGCAACCATTGTGAGTCTTTGCTTCTTGAGGGAAGTGTCACATTGAAGGCAAGACCTCACCGACTGCAAACCTCCTAATGCTTAACTGAGCTCAATTTTCCAGTGTCCTGCTCTAGTGAATACTCTTGAGCACATTCTATTGCAAAACTTTTACCATTGTGCTGAAATCTTTGAGCGGTTTTAGATCTGGCTGTCTTAGAGACTATCCCTGCCGTTAGCCTGCACTGCATCTGCTGCCATGGGCTGTTGAGAGGACGCAGGCGAAGGATGCTTGTCCCGGCTTTGCTGATGAGCTGCTGCTGGGTGTTGATGAGGAGCCTTGCCTCCCCAAGCCTTCACTTCTCCCTTGCCCTTTCCTGTGTTCTCCAGACTGTGGTTCTGTTTGCTTCTTACTCTTTGGCCAAGCAGCATCTAAGTCTGTGAGACTAAAATCTGAACAGGGACTTTTGAATGTCGCGTATGTGACCATAAAAACCCACAATGCGCCCATTTATTAATGAGTACATTTCTGCTGTAAATGCTGCAACTTTGTGCTTCCCTGTTTATAACTGTTTTTTTTCTCTTTTTAATTATTTGTATCTTTTTATATCGAAACAATTTGAATCTATTTCTGCTGCAAGATGGTGTAGGGTAATGATAGGCATTTATGGGTCTCTGTTGAGCTGCAGAAAGTGTTTTAAAAGCCTTGTAGCTTTATTTTTCTCTTGGAATGTCATGCTACTTACAAACTAACATCTTCATCAAGGCTCACTTATGAAAGGACAATGCAACTTCCTGTGCTCATTGACAGTCCTTGGAGCTTATTTCACTCCCTGCTTTTTTTTCCGGAGACTATATTTGAAGTAGGTAAGATCACTGAAACCATGGTGAGCTATGAGAAGCTCCAGATAAATTAGATGGCTGAAATAACAGTGATTGCTTTTAACTTGATTTCTCTTTTTCTCTGTTTGCAGGCACATGGGAGGAAAGGTCTGTATTACAGTCATTTACTTGATTGCCTACTTTGTCCCTTGACCTGGGAACCTGAGTAGTGGTAGGCAGTGTAAGCTCCAGTCAGGAAATGAGAGGCCAAAGTGAACAAGAGGTTTCTTTGTTTAACCCTTCCCTACCGCTTCCCTACTGAATGCAGCTAATTTCTGTCACTTCCGTAAGGAGGCATTTTAAAGTTGAATAGTGATTAAAGGGACATTTTAATCTATCCAGCTTTCTTTGTGTGGAAGACCTACATATAACAGTTCATTTTATTAACAATTCAAATGTAACTGATGAGTTTTCTATATATTGTGTCAATCTTTGTGGCAAGTAAACATTTCTGCAAACACTAAAGAGTTCAGAATGTACATGCGATGTATGTTTATTACTCATCTGAATTCATCTTTTCTACCTGAAATGGTGGTGGATGGTAGTTTTAGAATGGAAAACAAAAGTATTTAGCAAGGTAAATTTGAGATGAGAGCAACATTCTGAATTTTGAAAAAAAAAAAGATACAGAAGCAGAGAAATTCAGTGAAGAAAACTTGGAATAGACTCTTTGGGAACAAGGAAGCTGGAAGGGAATCGGACAGGAAAATCTCTCTTTCCCAGAAGTTTGGAACAGGTGATGAGGTTGCTTGTGCAAACAAGTGTATTTGGTTTCATCCCTAATGCATATACAGGAATGATGGAAGCAGACTGGGTGACATGAGTCATAGCACCGCTGAACTGCTGTTCAAAAGTGGTGAAGACTACAGAGATTAGGCCAGTGAAGCCCCACAATCCTGAGGACAATGGAGAGAGGAGCGCACCAATGAACATGCCTTTGGGTGTGTCTCAGGTAGACTCTCATGCATGCCAGATCTGTGTGTAGAAGTCAGGGAGATTAGCTTTTCAGCTACGGGCAAGTAATTCAATGGTATCTTTCCCAGAAAGGTTTTTGAACAAGATTTGTTTTTCTAGGCAAGCCCACACCTAAGAAGCTAGAAGGCAGGGTTTTCTTTTTCTGCTATAGAGCTAGTGATTTGTTGGCTGCCTTAAAATAAATTATCTAATAAAGGAAGGCACAGTTTAATGACTTGCTGCTTTTGAGGTATATTATTTGATGTAATATTGGAAAGGAAAAGATCATTCTAATACTTTATTACAACCTTTAAAATTGCAACCATAATTTCTGCTGCTAGGGTCAAATAACTTTCTGCTGCTGGAGTGGGATAACTTAATTCATGACTTAGGTAATTTTCTATGTAAACTATATACACAGATATGCTTGAATTTTTTTAAAAAATAGAATAATAATAAACATGATCAATTAGTGTTTTAATAATAAGCTGCTGTTATTTTAAATCTGAACAAAATTCCAGAAGTCCTGGACCAAATAAGTATTAGACATGTAGAATGGATACATATTTATATGAATCATAGTCTTTGTCATGACCTTTTCAGAGTTCAGGTAAAAGTAGGTATCTCTGGTGTCATGTCCAGGTACTGTGTAACTGTTTTGGGGTAACTTGTAGAAGTCTTGAGGATTTTTGATGGCGATTGAGTAAAATGTTTGAAAGCAGAAATGATGCCTCTGCTTCTTAAAAAACATGGTATTTTGCTCGTCAGAGTGGTCCTTGATGACATCGTGCAGTTTGCCACATTGCTAATTCCATTTATACAACTGTGAAATACAATTTATTTCTAAAGATTTTGAAATACCTTGCAAATGGAGTGTTCTCTTGTTGTCATAGTAAATCTGAAACCTGGAACAGCAGAATTCATACAATGAGTGAAGTGAGGATAACCAGGGTCAGCCAACCCTCAGCAACCACCAGACATGTCTGTGGTGAGGAGGCAGCTCCAAGGTCAGGCAGGGAAGTCTGTGAGCGAGGGTTGGCATGGCACATGGCCAGGTGCTCCCATCCCTGCCGTATAGCTCAGCAAGGGCCAAGAGGAAAGGTCTAAGCCCAAACACAGCTCCTGAGGCAAGCCTTCTCAGCTTCTTGTCACAGCAGAGCAGAGCAGCTGCTCTCCACTTGCCTGGCCCCGGAGGCTGCTGCTGTGGGGGCATTCGCAGGTGCTCCCTCTCCCCAGGGGAGGCTCCTGCCAGCTGCACCTTCAAGATTGCTGTTTAAATAAAAAACGGCAATTGATATTTGTGACTGCTGCTGTTTTCCATCGAGAAGACTTGTGTAACCTTCAAATTCTTGCTGGTGTTTTTTGGGAAACTGTCACTGTTCCCAAAGTGCTCTTCATGCTGGTTATTATTCACCCCAAATCACCATTCAGAGAGGTTTTAATCGTGTCCTCTCTTGTTGAATGTGTCCTCTCTGGAGAATGTTTGCTGAAATTCGTCTGAGCTGATGCCTATCTTAAGGTACATACTGGTCAGGAAGATAAAACCGCACAGTTTGTGGATACATATTTCACAGTGGATTTGATCATGATTGTGAATGTGGTTTCTATTCTTTTAGTGACAAGATCTAGCTGTCCAAGTAAGCAGAAACTAGAAATGCTAACTCAGCAATTATATCCTCAGAAAATAACCATGACTGTCATGGCTAAAAACTTACCTTCAGGGAGCTGATGAATTCCATTGATGGGGACTTCTTTAAAGAGTGTATATGCAGAGCAGGGATTTTGTTTGTTTTGTTCCAGAGCAGTGCAGTGGTAACAGGTGAGGTTTCTCAAAAAATTAAAAGACTAACTCAGGGTTCAGTAAAGAGCCAAGTGAATAACCTGGAATAATTTCTTCCCACTGCTTTTCTGAGATGCTGCTGTTTATTAATTTGAAGGGAATCCAGGAGCAAGGCCTGTTAATAGGCACTGAACACAGATACGCCAGGGAAAGACTGGATCCTTGCATTTTTGTAAAGTTAAACCTTTCCCATCCCCCCCCACCCCCCGCCCCCAGCAGGTAGACATAAGATATTTTGTTTAAGAATTCCAATTTTAAATATATATCAAACCAAACTGCTTTGACTTCTAACAAGTCTTGGATCAACAAGGGCAAGATATAGTGAGATTTGGACGTTGTCAGAATAACAGAACAAAAACTCCATGTCCTGGAGAAGTTCTTCTGGACTGGGAAAGAAAGGATGCCAAGGAAATTGCTGATATAAAAATGATAGCCGTTCAGATCTGAGTACACAGGCAAAATCTGGGATCAAGTAGCTAATTTTCTGGAGTCTGTTTTGGGATGTCTCACTGTTTCTCCACCTGAGCTCTCACTTTCTTATTTCCTTATCGCACACATCCCGGCCCAGAGCAGTGCTCAGCAGAGCTCTTCTGCCCAGGTCATTCAAATTGCCGTGTACATCCTTGCAGATAAGCTCATCTAGGCTAGTGCTAGCCAATCTTTGCCCTCTGTCTGGAAGGCGAAACAGTGGCTAATTTTGTCACTTTCTGCAAAGTTTAATCCAGACATCAGAATTAAGGCTCTACCTTTACCTTCTGTCCTTGCCCACTGGGCCTGGAAGGGTAATAACGTGAACAATTTGCGGAACAGAAAGCAGAGAAATAGTTGAAAACATGAGAGGTGGAATTAATATACTGACAGGTTCTGTCTGCCAGTTGATTTGTTGTAGTGAGCCCAAACAGCCTAAACCTCTGTAGGTACATCCACTCTCTGCTGATTTCTCTTCCAGCCTCCAGAGAAGTCAAAAATTCCTTTTCTGGGTCTGACTGCAGGGCGAGGGGATGACATAGTTGTTACACAGACCATGGTGTTTCATTGTAGAAACTGAACTAGCGAATACATGGAGTACATGGTCATGGAGACAAAGCGTTAGTTTCAGCTTAGGGTCCTTGCCCTTTGCAAAACCCTCTTTAACTCACCATCAGAGTGTCCATCGTTTGGTCTATTTTATCAGAGGCTGTCCTCTCATAAAATTCCCTCTAGAAATCCCCAAATTTTCAGTGATTTTAAAATTATGAAATACATTCATAGTGTTGTGAGAAGAGAGGAAGGAGCTGCACTTTTATCTGTTTTATTTTGTATGTAGCCTGGAAATTGAAGTCCCTTTACCTATGTAAAGGCATCTAGCTGCTCTGGCACCCGTTCTTCCAGTCCCACTGTCACCCGTTCTTCCAGTCCCACTGTCACCAGTGGGCAAATCAGCAACATTTCCCTTTCTGCAGATTGCAGGATGAGAAAAGACAGTAACTTTTTTTTCCTTGAGTTTGCTTGCTCCTTTGAGAAATCAGGTTTTGGTTTCCTGCTTAGGGCAGTGTTTGCAGTCTGTCACTTCAACAAGGCTGTCTTGACAGGGCATCAACATTGCTTTCTGGTGCCCATATGAGGCTACGCAGTCACAGTGGTACAGTTTTTCCAACTATGAGGCAAATTGCTCCTCAGGTTTCCAGAATCTCTTGGAGGCGTTGTATGCAGAGAGTCTTGCAATAATGATAATTTATTTTTTAAAAGATGTTCTATAATAGGAATCAAGTCCTACAAAACTGTACATACTTGTGAACATTTGGTCAGTGCACAACCTCCTTTCTTTATGCTGATGGAAATGTTTGTTTTGCTGATGACATCCCTCCAATAAACTTCCAGGCTTTGGAACCACTCTCAGTCATTTGGCTTTAGGTTCAGATTAACAGTTGTCAGTTTATCTCAGATCGATTTTAAGTACTTCAATTCCTGCAGAAACCTTTTTTAGCTGGCCTCAGGGTATCATTTGCAGATAACATAGGGGCTCAGAGAGGTGGACTATGTAATATTGCCTCTGTAAGATTATTGGATACAGCAGGTACTCTGCCCAAGCCAGAAGTATGACT
>WHYT01001097.1:34640-115507 GCA_009806455.1 Tetrax tetrax
GAAGTCAAAAATTCCTTTTCTGGGTCTGACTGCAGGGCGAGGGGATGACATAGTTGTTACACAGACCATGGTGTTTCATTGTAGAAACTGAACTAGCGAATACATGGAGTACATGGTCATGGAGACAAAGCGTTAGTTTCAGCTTAGGGTCCTTGCCCTTTGCAAAACCCTCTTTAACTCACCATCAGAGTGTCCATCGTTTGGTTTATTTTATCAGAGGCTGTCCTCTCATAAAATTCCCTCTAGAAATCCCCAAATTTTCAGTGATTTTAAAATTATGAAATACATTCATAGTGTTGTGAGAAGAGAGGAAGGAGCTGCACTTTTATCTGTTTTATTTTGTATGTAGCCTGGAAATTGAAGTCCCTTTACCTATGTAAAGGCATCTAGCTGCTCTGGCACCCGTTCTTCCAGTCCCACTGTCACCAGTGGGCAAATCAGCAACATTTCCCTTTCTGCAGATTGCAGGATGAGAGAAGACAGTAACTTTTTTTTCTTGAGTTTGCTTGCTCCTTTGAGAAATCGGGTTTTGGTTTCCTGCTTAGGGCAGTGTTTGCAGTCTGTCACTTCAACAAGGCTGTCTTGACAGGGCCCATATGAGGCTACGCAGTCACAGTGGTACAGTTTTTCCAACTATGAGGCAAATTGCTCCTCAGGTTTCCAGAATCTCTTGGAGGCGTTGTATGCAGAGAGTCTTGCAATAATGATAATTTATTTTTTAAAAGATGTTCTATAATAGGAATCAAGTCCTACAAAACTGTACATACTTGTGAACATTTGGTCAGTGCACAACCTCCTTTCTTTATGCTGATGGAAATGTTTGCTTTGCTGATGACATACCTCCAATAAACTTCCAGGCTTTGGAATCACTCTCAGTCATTTGGCTTTAGGTTCAGATTAGCAGTTGTCAGTTTATCTCAGATCGATTTTAAGTACTTCAATTCCTGCAGAAACCTTTTTTTAGCTGGCCTCAGGGTATCATTTGCAGATAACATAGGGGCTCAGAGAGGTGGACTATGTAATATTGCCTCTGTAAGATTATTGGATACAGCAGGTACTCTGCCCAAGCCAGAAGTATGACTGTACATTGCTGCAGTCTGTGTTCAGCCGTGAAAACACTGTTTTCTCTCTCCTTTCTGTCCACTTCACCTTGCCAAGACCCGTTTTTATATCTCACTGGGTTGAACCTGCTACAGAGTTAGGTTATCATCTATCTGTAACAATGGATAAGAATAATTTCAAATTACTTTAATTTTCATAGACTCATAGAATAACCCGGATTGGAAGGGAACTCAAAAGATCACCTGTCCAACCTTTCATAAGGTATCTTTTCTCCACTTCTGATCTGATTTTATCATATTTTTTTCTTAACCAAAGCTCTAGATGAGCCCAGACTGGTTAAACTCAGTTCTGCATTTCCTCACTGACTAGCAGTGCTTTTCCCTCTTGGGTATTGCTGTATGGCAAGGTGGAAAGGGAATGGGTTGATGTCCTCCAGTGTCATTCCCTTGCTGCCCCTCCCACAGGCAAACTAAATGGGACTGGGAGAATGATTCCTGGTAATTAACCAGAAGCATCTTAGACCTCTATGCTGGAACAAGTCCTGTAGGTTATGTCTTAAATGATGTAGAGGAAGAGCTCAGCTCTTGGTGCATATCCTGGCTGTATCTTAGGCCTGCACTGGGGTAGGACTTAAGTGCCTTGCTTTCCAAGGGAAGGAAATACCTGCACATAAGCCATATGCTCTCGTCAGGCCCCTTCTCTGTAAAACTGGTGGATCAGAACCTTTGGACATGATGTGTACTCTTCATGGTCATGAAGTCTCTTGAAGCTTAAGCTTCTACTCTTTATTCCCCACAATATTCCTTTCGACCAACTAGGATGACTGGTTTGGGGTTTTTTAAGCTTTTCTTCTGTCTTTCGTGATCTTTGATCACCTTCTTCACAGCAAAAATGTGTCTCTGTTCTGTTCACCTAAAGGGCAGTAGCACCCCCAAACTCCCCAACATCCTACGTCCCAAAGCTGCTCTATCCCATCTTTTTTCTTTTGGAAACTGTCCCGGTAGTGGATAACTATTACATGGGATTTTCCCTTGAATGAAGAACAATTTGTTTGCTGACATACAATTGTGTATAATTTGTTTCATCTGACCCACATCTCTCCTTTCTTTTTTCTCTTTTTTTTTCTTGCAATACAAAATAACAAGTATCTAGCCAGTTCTCATATATCTCAACTTTGGTGCCCTATCTTCTTCCATTTAACCATCTGCTTCCTTAACAGAATAGGGACTTTTGCCATAAGTAAGTCTCTTTTCTTATGCTTAAACTATTCTTATATTTCTAGCTATTTTTCCACTGTGCAGGCATTAGCTAAATTAGTTCCTATAGTTTTTCTACTAGGTCCCTATTCCCTTTGGCTAAGAAACCACTTTTAGCTTCTTTTTGGTCTACTAAATATCATTAATCCTTCTTCATACATATTGAACACAGAGCTGTGCTTACAGGGCTTCTGGCAGTTGGTTTTTCTCACCAATGCTGCCTTCCTATTATGGGAAGCTATCACAAGGAAATACTGCATGTCCTCTCAGAGGCCTCCATTTCCTTATCTCACCAGTAAGTCCAAGCCCAGCTGATAAAGTACCTGCTGATTCACTGACACTTCATCCTGTAAATTCCCAATGGTACTGGCAAGTTTTCTGCATCCTTTAGCCTTTTTAGTTCTCCCTAGACAGTTCTGGTTTAAAGCGTTCTTCCCTGTACTTCAAGCTGTCTGGACCCTGTTCCTCTCACATGGGAACTGGCTCCATTATGGACAGAAAGAGCAGGATCCCAATCTGCATCATTCAGTCTCTTCCTAAAGCATCGATCCTTTGAGTGGCCCAAATGGGCATCCAGTGGCTCCCTTCCGTTCTTCTCTCTTGCATATCCTTTGATTCTTCCCAGAACTGATGTTTTGTGAGGTATTTTCTAATATCCTTGCTATAGCTCATCTCTGTTAGCAAATTCCAGACCAACAAAAGTATTTTTCCATACACAGGAGGAACGGTTAGTCTGCAGTAGATAAGCAGATTGCTTTGCTTTGCTTACTGCTCCAGCTGGGAGTTTTAACCAGAGCTCTGCTCTTACTTGCATTGTCCAGTGCAGCCATACCCTGGCATACCTCCTTTTTCTTCACCTGTGCAGTTTCCCTTAAACATGCATGGCCATGCAGTCCCACCTACACCCTGCCTCCCCCACATGTATCCCTGTACCCCAAAATACTCGGCATTGTTGTATCTTTCAGAACATTTGAATACTTGCTATGCGGTATGCCTGGGTTTTAACTAGAAAGAAGGTAGATTTAGACTAGACATATAGAAAAAATTTTTTACGGTGGAGATGTTGAAGCACTGGAACAGGTTGCCCAGAGAGGTGGTTGATGCCCCATCTCTGGAAACATTTCAAGGCCAGGTTGGATGGTGCTCTGAGCAACCTGATCTGGTTGGAGATGTCCCTGCTCCTTGCAGGGGAGTTGGACTAGATGACCTTTAAAGGTCCCTTCCAACCCAAACCATTCTATGAATATAAATGAGATGGCACAGTAAATCACAAGGTGTAAGAAGAGGAAGCTTTTTGCTGATGAAGGTAACATGTTTTGTTCTCTTAGTCTCGAGACTTGAGAGACTGAAATACCGAAAGAAGAAAAATGTAAATGAGCACTTGGGGTTTAGTGATGGGTACAAACCACAGGCTGGAGTCTTGCCCAGGCTTGTGTAAAACCAGAGGTACTGAACTGAAATTAGAAAAGCTGCATTAACAGAAAGCTGATAAAAGTGATAATCGAGCTCTGTATGAACAACCTGGAGTTCATCACGACAGCTGAAGGGTTTGTACTAGACAGGGGTATTTCAGGTGGCAATGGAAGCAGTTCAGAAGAGGCTGGTTTAGCCAAGAAGGAGATAATTTATCTAAACATTGTTATACATTTTCTGGCTTACATTAATGGCTGTAAACATTCCAGTAGTGAGGCAGTAAGTGACTGTTTGCCGTGGCCAAGTTCATTAATAGAGAGATCTGGAACATCTGTTTTGCGCAGGCAAATTAGCACCCCCTCATTGCTCCTACTGAGCTCCATAAGTGTTTTTCTGAATCAGAGGCTGGGAAAAGTGGTTAGTTTTTTCCTCTCAAGTGTGATTTACCTTGTAAGATGTCTATTTAAAAATATGATTCTTTTAAATCCTTTGCCATCTTTTTTCTTGCAGATGTAGTTCATGTGGAAAGACTGATGGTGGAAGCAAGATGTATGATATGGCAATGTGACTCCCATGCAAGAGTCTGTTACACAAATAATCTGTAGATGGGAATTATCTTATTTCAAAGATTGTGCTGAAAATTTTCAGCTTTTCTAAGGGAGGTTTCTAATTTTTAGAAGATTTTTTTTTATTATTAGAGAAATTCTAGACATAAGCAAAAACCAGTAAAGTATGTGAGACCCTGAGCTGTGTGTTTGTGTTGCAAGTGTGGCTATGGACAGGAGTGGAGGGAAAACTTATTCTCAGCAGCAACAGAATATTCATTTTGCTTTGTTCCTGAAAAGATTCTGTTAAGAAATGAGATCACAGCAGCCCCTCATGAAATCTCTTTACCTTTTTCTTAAACCTTTCCTCTTCAGTGAGGTTCCTTTTCAGTTAAAGGAGAAGTGTGCATCATACTGTTGTGTATAGAATGTGTGATAGAGCAGCCTGGAGATCTGCTTTCTGAGTAGGTTTACAGTCTACTGCAGTGTGAGGCTTTAATGTACAGGCACAAGATTGTCTTCATATTTCCGTGAACATCAAGAGTTATTGTTCCACAAAGAAATTATTGACTGCAGGTTGCCTTGGTAGATATTTACCCTGAGGTCCGTAAATCTTGATATTGATCTCCGCAGAAGTCAGTATCTACTTATTAGTGTTATTTTTTAAAGGAAGATTGTTGATAAGAGTACAAAATAGCCAGGTGCAGGTGACAGGCTGCTGATAAACATCTTGAAGATGTTAAATCAAAATTATCATATGATAGAGAGGTAAACTACTAATATCTAGAAGATGAAGTCTGTTTTCTGAAATACATCAACTACAATCGAAATGTAGCAAAACACAGAATGCAAGTGCTTGCACCTCAGGCATCTGGGAAAAGAGGGAATTACTTGGACCTTGTATGTTTATCACAGAGAAAATTTACATGGAATAAATTTTGAAATTCAGCAAAATAATATGTGGACAGGTTCATACATTCAATGGTATTTATTATTGTGCATGCTTCTTATAAGGTAATGGCTAGAGTAGCAAAGAGACGTAAGATCATTAATTGTCTTGAGTTAGTGCTGTTTTCTCCCATAATGTGGCAGATACTGTATCCACTGATAATCAGGAATATTGTGCTTACAGCCAAGAGTAAAAAAAGCGTAGAGAACTAAAAATATGTTGTAATGGAGCTTGTTGGCCTTTCTAGTGGACCTTTCATTGTTGAAGCTTTCTCAGAAGCAGGGCAGAATTTCTAGTCAAAACAAGGAGAAATAAAAAAAAGGAGAAATAAAGAAAATAACCCCACATTTTACTTCCTTTTCATCAATGGAGATCAATAAAATTCTTAGTTGGATGAATTTACACTCTCTCTTTCCTTCAAAAAATTACAGAAAACAAGACAAATTTTATTTTGATAATTCTTATTTCTCCTTATTTCTACAGCACAATAGAAACCAGAACAATTTACAGAGCATCCAGATCCATCCTGGACAAAAGGCTGCATGTTGTTTGAATTGGTAATAGTCATATTTCAGGATACCTTTTATGTTTCTTGATCACAAACATCTATAAGGGAAGTAATAATATTATTTCCTTGTATAATATCCATTTGTTTTGGATATTTTGCAAGTCACAGGGAAGAAAAATAAAGAAAATACTGGATTTTTAATGGTGCTATCCTTCTGAAGATAGAAATTCTCAAGAGAAGTAGTAATTGAAGGAAACTACCTCATGATACTTTTGATAATGTAGGAAGGAGGGGAAAAATCAGATAAAATAATGATTTGGCTTTAAAAAGACTTCAAGATAGAAGATTCTTCACAAGAATAGAAGAATCAAAAGCAGTTCAAGTGACATACATGTAAATGAAAAACTTACTGTATACTGACCAAAAAGTGCACCAAATAAAACTAACTGAACCACATTTTATGAAGAGAGTATCAAAGCTGATAAAATTCTGGCTTATCTACAGGGAAGGAGAAAACATGAGGAAGACATTTGTTAAATAGTAACTGAAAGTAATGTGATAAGACATTCTAATTCTATTTAAATCTGTTCTATTTAAATCTGCCTTTCAGGGTTCCTCACAAATGTGTATGTATCATGAAACAGAAAATCTACTAGAGGATTTAAAAAGTAGAAGTTTCAACCTCAAGAAAGTTGCAGTTACGTTCAAGAAATCAGTAGCCTAAAAAGAGACTGAAAGGATTGTAAGCGGTTTAAAGTTTGGGAAAAGCCCAGGGTTACTTCTGTACAGTAACAGTCTGTAAAATTACAGACCTAATTACATGAGGTCTTTGTTAACGTTCTGACAAAGATGCTCACCTAGAAGCATGCACTGACTTACTGTCAGATGACTCACAGGAAAATAATGCCACAGATGGGAATGCTTTTTTTATTACTAGTGGCTCAAATATAATAATTTAAAAAAATAATTACATCATATGCTGGAGAGAATGACCGCCGGCCTTGTGACCTCAATGAGGGAACTTGGGTCTCCAAGGTAGATGTCTACATCTGAAGCTTCCTTTAGAGCTAAGTAAGAGAGAGAAGTTGCGTTGTCCTATTTTCAGATTAGATAAATGTCTGCTCAGACTCCTCAGAAGGGTCTGTTTTTTTCCATTGCCTCCTTTTGCTGTTGCCTTTAAAACAAAACCTAGCCATCAAACTTAGATGTACCTATTCACCAACTTGAAGTCTACCTTGGAGCAGATGCTCCAAATCCTTTAAACTGTGAACATACTTATTTTTTGGAGCCACTTTTCAGATAACATATAATATGTACTGATGTTCCCTTGATACAGTGAGGGCCTTTGACTTAGCCAAAAGACTTATTTTAATCTTTAAATATTTCTACCTGTGGTTGTTTGTGTAACAGTAGCTAAATGTTTTATACTCAGTCTGAGATCTAATTTTCTAGCAAAAGGCTACTTTAAACGGAAAGTGAGTAAATGTGATCTTTTGAAAACTTTTATTTGCCTAGTTAATAGAGCAACTAGTGGGAAAAAAAAAGAAGTCTTGTGCGTCTGCTAAATAATCTGAAACTGAAGTATAACATGAAAAGACCTTATACTTAGATGATATTTTACTTCATTTTGCATGAGTTATACCTTCTGTATCATCTCCTTTTTGGGACAATTTTAGTTTTGGCTAAGTACTGAGCTAAAAGTACTTAGTTCTTAGAAACGTTATCACTTAAACTGATGGAGATAGTCAAAGTTCAGAAGTTTCATCTCATACTACAAGGGCCACTACAAAAATGTTTTTTAAAGTATGTATGTACGTCATTTAACAGACTACTTACTGAGTATTACTTGTTTTCTGAAGTGATCACAGGAGGGAAACCTGCTGTCTAGAATAAAATATATATACATTGGCTAGGCAGATAGCATCCTCTACATATGAGTTATTTGCCTCATGTCTTACACTTTTTCACGTGATTTTTGCACCTCTAAAATTTCTACCTGGAAAGTAGAAAAGGAGATTGTGAGAAGGAGACTGCAAACTGAATTTAGGATTAGTATCTTCCATTTTAAGAGTCATGGTTTCTGAAGTTGAGTTTGAAGGATATTTGTGTTTCCAAGAAAATAGTTCTCCTTTGGAAAGCATTTAATCAGCATTAATTTCAGGCAGGTAATCCTTTAAGGGTTTACCTGGGGAGGAGAGACAAGGCAACTGTTTGGTGGTAAAACTTCTCCAAACTGCTCCTGTGGCACCTCAGTTTTTATAAACCATATTTTTGAGTCCATGGGTTTACACTGCCATTGGCTTACAGGGGTTGGGTTGCAAAATGACTGGACAGATGGCAGGATGATAGATGTGATGCCACAGCCTTTGTTCGAAGTAAATGGCCATATATATAACGGCAACTGTAGTCATGGACAAAATCTAGAATAAGTAGGGTTTATTTGTAATTGGACTTACTTAAAATTTTATCTTCCTGCATTGGCATCTGACTATGCCGTGGAGCGAACAGAACCACTGGCTGTGTGGTGATGTCTGCTCACACTGCCGCGAAGTTTCACACACTGTTTCAGTTTATTCCCAGCTCAGTCCTTCCAGGTTTCTAAATGTGTTTGTTACAGCCATTGCAGCTCCTGAAGCACTCTGGTAAGAACATCAGCTCAGTTACTGGTATTCAGCCATGAAGTACAGTGCAAGCACTTTATTTCAGTATTTTTTCCTGCATCCAAGATTGGTCACAGGCAAAAAAAAAGCAAAGAACTTCTCAGGCAAACTCTTTCTACAATTGTGCATCTTGTTCTATTTTGATTAAGACAGTCCAGCATTTAGGTTTGTATTTTGGTTAGTAAAACTTGCTATATACACCTGTTGATCAGGTCTCTCTGAAGCTTCTGGAGGAGGAAAGTCAAACTCTTGCTTTCACTCTTTATGACTGACGTTTGTAACGGGTTGAGCTACTTCAGTCCCAGTTGCCCACCACAGTGCTGGGCTTCTTCCCGGCTTGCATCCTGTAGGCAGGGTCGAGGTCAGCAGCCCATGCTCACCCTCCAGCCTCGAGCTGGCGGAGCGAGTCTCCACGAACTGCAGAGACAACACTGCAAACAGCAAATTTAGGTGAGCTTAATTACCCTTTCTATAAGGAATACTTGATAGTCTCGTAATCTGTACAGCTAAATGCAGGACTGTTGCTAAATATCTTCTCCTGTTGTGGGGTGTTTAGTATATCATTGCTTAATGATTGCCATTACTTGTGTTAAAATGGTGCCAAGAAGCTCAAATTGGTCATCTATGCCTATCTTATTTTTGGCATTTCCTATCTATGGGATGCTTAACTTTGCAAGCCTGAACTTCTTACTTGTACCTTGGGATAATTAGCATAATAGTTTGTAAGAGAATACACAAGAATAAAGGATTCAACAGAAACTATTATCTTTAATTAAAATAACAATTTAACTAACCAATACTTTTCCCGTAGCTTTACTTGCATTAATGATACTGGTGGGGAAGGTTATTGGAGCATAATAGTAATATATGCATTGAAATTGCTAAATAAAAATAGATGAGTCAGTTTCAGTTAACTCCAGTAAAATAATTAGCATGTGCTGAAGGGAAAAAGGACAAAAATCAATATGGAAGAAAAATATTTATGCCATCCAGAAGGGATTGAAAAATGAAAGGAAAAAAAGAATCTTTAGAAAAATGCACTTTCAAGTGTCTTTGAGAAATGAATCAGAACCAAAGTAAACAACCACTGAATGTTCAGAAATTCAATGTGGTGAAAGTGAAAATCTTTAGGAATAATTAAGGTGGACAAAATCTCCTTGCATTGCGAACAGTAGAAACAAAACCGTAATCACCGTAGGAGTCAAGCTTGATAAGACAAAGACATCACTGATGGTGTCACAAATAAATCGTTACCAGGCTGTGATCTTACTGTCATTTTTGATCAAATTTTTGATTTTTTTTTTAACTGGGAAATTTGTTTGCGTGTGGACTGCACAATTCTGCTGGATGTTTTTAGAATGTTTTTGCTCATGCAAAGTAAGGAACATCTAGAAGCCTGGATGTAAATCAAACTCAGTGACATAAATGAAAGTATATAGCTTAATAGGAATTTATCCTTGCTCTCACAATTACCATTTTGATAAATTTTGGTATGCTGAAGTCAAGGATGGTCTTGAAAAATTTAGCTGAAAATTGTGAGAATTTGGGTTTTTTTTTTAAGAGAATGTATTGGGCAAAAAATGTTTCGTAGCAAATGTAATGTGTACAGCGGAGGGACTATGTTCCAGAGAAAATCTATTCAAGCGAGAAGCATCAAAGCATTCAAGCAAGACCTTGAATGAGTTATTAAACAGTAAATAGTCTGGGAATGAAGGTAGAAAAATAGATATGAAAGGGAAGGCACTGGATGTGATGAGCCTTCTGCAGAAGCTGTTTTTTTCCCTGGCCTGTAATTTAGATGTGAATTTATTCTTCACTGCACGTATTATTTATATCTTTTCTCACTACCTTTTTATCTCATGATTTTGGGTTTGGAGTGACTTTAATGGGAGCAAGGAACAAAACTTAGCATAAAATAAAGATGTGATCCTGAGAGGCAGGCCAGGGTTTGGCCACTGTGAGGATGAAGTCCTGAAATATTACGGGTCATAACAGTTGCTGATTGCCTGCTGGAATTTCCCCTAAATTATTACCTTAAAATACTCCAAGTTTAAATGGAAAGTGTAATTTTCCCCCAAGTAGGCTATTTCTCTTTAGCTATTAATTGGGGAAAGAATACTGTGAGCCATCTGTTATTCTGTTCAATTTCTGCAGGTTATGTAGCAAATTTTAGTGATTTTTTTTTCCAGTTCACTGATTTCTCTAGTAATATAATGTTTTGGGGTAATTATTGTGGCTGCTAAAGATCTTTTAAAGTAAAAGTTTGCTATAAATATACACATGCATAAAAAGCATAGCTTAGTTGGAGGGCAAGGAGAAAGTATATTGATGAAAAGCATTTCATAGGTAGGTTATCAGTATAAATCCAGCCAAGCCCTGTAATAACTTAAAGCTTTAAGAAGGGAATTTGTTGGCCTATCCAGCCCTGTTTAGGACAACAGCCTTTTTCCAAACAGCCTGGGAGCAGGGGTCAGAACTGAGGTCTCTTGTCTACAGCATCCCTTTCTATCCTTTCTGTGAATCTTACATGTTTTGTTCTTGGTAGCTCATTTTCATCAGGACTTTGCAGACTTTTGGACATTGGGATTCGGAATCATTCATCTACAACTGATATCTTACAACTTTGAGAATGGGTGAAAAAGAAAGATATTGGTTGAAAAGAAAAATAAACTTTTCCAGGAGAAAGAAAATGGAAAAAACCCAACTTTTTTTAAAAGGAAATTTGTATCACTGATACATTTTTCCCTGATAAATAGACACATTTGTAGAGTGGTAGATTTTCAGGCTCCAAAACCAGCTAATCTAAACCCTTGGATACACAGGCCATGTGTTTTTCTGAAATGAGTTTAGGTTGAAATAGGACATCCCGTTCAGAGAAAAATCCTGTGAAGCTTTTAGTTTCTAGTGATGTGACATTTATCACAGAACTGAAAAGCTGTTCCAGTGGTAAATCACCCTCCCTGTATGAAGTATACACCATATATCTGAACGGATGGTCCTGACTCAGTTTCCAGTTATTATTTGCCAGACTGGGGAACTCTCTAAATCCAATTCATGTTCACCATGGTGCATCTGGTGTTGTGAGCAGATACTTTTTGTTCTTAAATGTCTTACATACCTTGAACCTTTTCGCATGAACTGTATTTTTGAACTGGAGTACTGCATCCAGCTCTGGAGCCAACAACATAAGAAGGACATGGACCTGTTGGAGTGAGTCCAGAGGAGGGCCACAAAGTTGATCAGAGGGCTGGAGCACCTCTCCTGTGAGGACAGGCTGAGAGAGTTGGGGCTGTTCAGCCTGGAAAAGAGAAGGCTCTGGGGAGACTTTATAGCAGCCTTCCAGTACCTAAAGGAGGTTTATAAGAGAGATGGGCCAAAACTCTTTAGCAGTTTAGCAGGGCCTGTTGGGATAGGACAAGGGGTAATGGTTTTAAAATAGAGGGAGATAGATTCAGATCGGACATAAGGAAAAAATATTTTACAGTGAGGGTGGTGGAACAGTGGAACAGGTTGCCCAGAAAGGTGGTGGATGCCCCATCCCTGGGAACATTCAAGGCCAGGTTGGATGGGGCTCTGAGCAACCTGATCTGGTTGGAGATGTCCCTGCTTGTTGCAGGGGTGTTGGACTAGATGACCTTTAAAGGTCCCTTCCAACCCAAACCATTCTATGATTCTTCTGTCTGTTCTGAACTCCCTTTGACTACCAACATCTGCCTTGAACTTTGGGCATCAAAGCTGGATGCAGTATTGCAGGGCTGAACTCTGAGGTAAAAGCCTATTACTCCAGTCAGCATTTCCATGTGCAGGGATCACATTTATTCTTTTAGCAGAACATCTTACTGCAATGCCTTTTCAGCTGAAAACCCCTCAGTACCCCCAGTTCTTTTCAGAATTGTTTTTTTTTTTCTGAGAATAGAGCCCCCTCTGTTAACAGCGTGGTCTGCATAAAGCTCTGTTGAAGTTGATGTTGGTTGGTTGTGCTGATTCCCAAAGCAATCCAGTCCCCTCTGTACCGCTGTCCTTGTCTCCTCATTATTTAGCCACGCCTCCAATCTTTGTCCCATGTCATGATTTTATGTTCTTTTGCAGATCAGTGATTAAATGTAAAGATGAGTAGAGCTAAGAACTAATGGCTTTAGGATCCCACTGGAAACACATGTTCAAGAACAATTTCCTAATGAATGGTCAATTACTCAGGCTTTAATCCTTTTAATGTATGTCATGTTGATTTTTATATCTTTCAGGTTCATCAAAACATCATGGAGTAAGCACCATCTAAAGTAGCTTCTAGAAGTCTATTATAGCATCATGGTTTCTTTTAGCAACTTGAAACTCCATAAAAATATCCAATTAGTTTGACAAAATCTGTGTTGATTGCTGTTAATTGTATTAGCCATCTTTATTTCTTTATTAATCAAGCCCCTCTCAGCCATTTCATTGTTTTCTTCGGGATCACTGTCAAGCTGACAAGCCTTCAATTACCTGAGCTGCCTGTGTACTACCCATTGAAAAGACTGGCACGACAGGAGTTTTCTTCTAGTTGTCTAAAAGTTTATGTCCTCACGTATGAAGAACAGTACTGATGGCACAAGCACCTCTTTTAAAATTCTTGGTCACATGTGGAGCAGATTATTTAAAATGTTGACCAAACTAAGACGGAGAATGCGTGGCTTTGTTGCTTACAGGATATCTCCTTAGAGGATAACAAAAATACATAGCGGAGTTCACATTGGATAAGCAAGTAAAAATAATTAACAGACGTTAGGAATCAGGGCACATTACATGCAGGAAGAAGGATAGCGTGTGTCTTATATGGAAAACAATTTTCTGATTGCAGAGGATTTTAACATTCCCTCATTCATTTGGAAATATGAGAGACTTGATAAGTGGGGAAATGTTACATGAAAGTAGCATTTAGAAGTTATTACTTTCTAAGCATTTCTCCACTTATCTCTGGGCCTGTCAATCAACATTTTTCTTCTCAGCCACTCATCAAAAATAGAAACAAATTAGAAAATTACTGAAGTTTTCTGCCAGAGAAACTTTAGTAAAATCCTTGCTTATATATTCAATTTTTCAAATATCAAAGTCTTGCTCCAAATTACTCTTTTTGCTCTCTGATAGAAGTGAAAAATGCAGCTTTAGTTACTTTAAGTCATGATTAATAGACACAGATTTCCAAACCCAATATGGTCAAGGAGAGATCCCACTTTCTTCCCTTCCCACTCTCCTGGCCACAGTGTCCTCGTCAGCTGGACACTGTTAGCAGGGCTCTTGGACAGGGGCACCTACCAGGCTTGCGTAGGGCTTCAAAGCTCGGCGTCCCACAGGTTGGCTGTCTTTGTGCTGTTTTCCTTTACTCATAGCAGGTTTTTTCTTGTGCACCAATCTGCCAAGCCACGTTGTACTTAGAGATTCATCGTGCCACCTTCCTCCATGGTTGCACCGAGATCTCCTAGCAGAAAAAAAAAAAATTACTCAGCCAAAGCATGGGAGCAGACTAGCACTAATTATAATAGATTATAATTATACATTAAATGTGCCTCAGTGCTCTGGCACTTAACAAATGTGAAAGTATTCATAAAGACACTAAGCTTTAAAAAACAAAAAGAAGTTGTATTCTTTACTCTCAGGTTACTAAAACCTTAGTTTTATAGTATCCTACTAAAAAGATGTGATTTTAAAACTTCAGTCCTTGGCTTTGACCTTACAGTTGATGTGAGCAGACTGCTGTGCTCCCCTCGGATATCACCCTGACCTGTGGTAGCTGTTGTGTGGACAAACAGTTGGTCAAAGTCAGAGGGGAACAAACCCTCTCAAAATCATGGAATGCAAGTCTCATCTTTGCATCAGGACGCGATGTTATCTTTGTTATCTCCTGGCCTTATTGCTGCTGTTCACTTGCAGCAGCTATGGCTTAACTATGACATTGAAGAATCCTTCTTCCTTAGGAAGAGGTTTTATCACGAGGATGCTAATTTACAGTGTAAGATTGTTGTGCTTTTCCTTGTACTAATAATGGATATACGTATATTTTTAGGTACTTTTATTTTTAAATGTTCATTCCTATATAAAAACTTGGTTTTATAATCGCTAATTATTTCTTAGGATTTCTCATATCATGCCCATTATTTTTTTCTTATAAATAAAATATGCTCAGAGACAGACGCTCGCACAGATGGTATATCTTAATGGGCTTTGTACCAGCCTGGTAGTAGATGCTGTTGCCTGTAATAGTTAACTTTCAGTTTGGAAATTCAGAGGTAGTAGCATTTTACCATGGCTGGTCAGATACGGTGACATTGAAATCCTGTAAAGTTTATTATTATACTCACTGCTCTTTAAATTAGATTTGTTGGTTATGTCATTCAGGGTTTTAGGTTACCTACTTGACATTTCTTTGTGTGTAGCACAAAATGTGCTAATTTTTGTATTCATAAAGTAAAATGTATTCATAAAGTAAACATGACAGGTTCTCTACAGCTGTATCTGAACACAGCATTTTTCTTTGTATGTCAAGTGAAGTCAGTACTCACATGGAATACTGTGTTAAGATCCCAATCCAACAACTTTGGAAATCTGGTTTTGGTTTGGATTTCTAGCACTGCTCCCTGTACCCCCGGTTCTCCTCTGGCTCACAGGCCGGTACAGCTGGAGGAGTCAGTCCCGCACACCTAGTGTTTGCCCAGGGCACAAGGAAGAGGAAAATGATGCTGCCATGTTCACATCCTGATTCCCCTTGGGTGTTACGTGTGTTAAGTAAGTATTTTTTCCACTCCATAAATATTCAAAAGCAGAGGGAAACTCCTTATCTTTGCAATTATTTGTCAAGCTATCAAAATTTAAGGAGCATATGAAGGACTTTTTACAGATATTGTCTTCTGCATAATTCACTCATCTAATTTCTTCTCAGATCAGTCTTAACCAGATCTTTCTAGTGACTCAGGCCGTGGTGATCATGTAATCCTACAAAACGTTTGTGAAAACCACAGTTTCTGATTATTGCAGAGAAAGGTACAGAGTATATTATGTCTGATGTAGGGATTGATCGCTCTTCTAATAGAAGGAAATCAAATGTTGAGTGATTTGTCTTAATTGCCTATGGAGATGGTTTACTTAACTTGATCAAATATTCTCTGGAACCAACTCTAGTCCATTTTACTGAGTGCTTATTGCGGATGATGCCGATGAGGTTACCTGCATAAATGACAGGACGTGAAGGACTTGGCCCGAGATATGAGGAGAAGCCATCATAATTTGATACCCCCGGTAATTTCCATCTGCCCCTTCTTTTTTATTTCTTGGACTCCAGAGCAAACACCTGTATGCACATTTCATGCTGGCACACAAGAAATCCCTTCTTTGGCAGCATTTGCTGTGTTGGGGCAGTGGGTGGCTCCTCATGGACAGCAGAATTCCCCAGGCAGCGAGCGGGGTCTGACAGCAACCACCTCCAGATCCACAATGATTTCTTGCATTCATGCATATGAGTACCTGCTTCCACAAATGAAATCAGAGTAATGACTCCAGTGTCCATACATTCACTGGTGTGGAAATTGGGCACATAGCGTTCTCCAAGTAATTCTTGTTGAATACTCCACACTTTTTTTTACTGAGATATGCAATAAAGTTGACATATTGTGAGGTCAAATGATCAAAAAAATGATTAATTTTTGCTTTCTTATCAACTTCTGTGGGAGCCAATAAAATACTTTCCTGCAGGCTGGATCTTGACAAGCTGTCCTTGATTTTATTAGGAAAGGATGTGGAGTTGAGAGTCCCCAAATGGGAATCTTCTGGGTGATGTTGTACCTTATTTTGGTGTCTAGGAAAAGGCTATGAAGGGAAAGCAGGGTGGTGTTCTGCTTTATTTTTTTCATTTGATAAGTGATAATTGTGTATACCCATCATTGGCTCCAATGAGATCCTTTTTGTCTTATTTTTCCTTTGTTGCTTTTCCCTTTATTCTCTCTCTCCTTGGACATACCTTCCAGGATGTCCGGGGAGTGGATATACTGGCCTGGTTTGTCAGCTCCGCTCAGTGTTTCTTTAATCAGTGATCACCTTGGCTTGAAAAGATTTAGTTTTCCTGCTCAGGCTCTCTCTAGAGCTTTCTTTAGTTTTATTGATGATTTTCTGTCCAGTCTGAGTTTTATACCTCCTTTTGATAAAGGATGAGGAGGAGTCAGTATTTGTATTTTTAAATATTTGGAGATGTTTGGCTGGAGGGTAAAATCCTGTTAGTTTTTCTCAGCTGGTAAAGTTCAAGTGGATGGACTGCACAAGGATGAGGTGCAAGATTTCACTGTGAGCTTGTGTATCATATCTAAAATAACAAGAGTCCCTCAGAGAAATCAGTCATGTGTTCCAGAAAATACCATTTAGAATTCAGGGACACCCTGGCCCAAATCATGTCCTGTGGTCAGCCATCAAAGTGAATTACAGATACCTCCCAGCACGATCACTCCTCTTTGGTATACTTTACAACAGAGATTTTTTTTCCCTTTTGAAAGTCTCCAGCTTTGTCTAATAACTAGGCTCAGAAGGTCACCAACTCGCTATTTCAGCTGCAGTATCACCCTCTAGAAATGTCCGGCAAAGCAAATGAAACCAGGGTAGTTTTGATTTTCTTTGGTGAGAGCAGTGGGCAGTGGGTCTCTCCCACTTTCTGGAGCTGCCCCCCTCTGCCCTAGCATCCCCTGCACCTTCCAGCTCATCTGGGTGGGATGCACGATCGCAGCCACTTGCTGCAGCATCTGTCTACATTTGGTTTGGTTTATGGCAGCGAAGAGCCCAGTGTGATTAGTCCTGCTAGCGTTAAGAACTGAGTCTGTCATTTGGAAAACAATGGTCAATCCATCACGTGTAGATGGCACTTCTGTAGCAAATGTTGTATTTCCAGAAAAAAAAAAACATTTGTGCTCCAGTGGTGGTTGCCAAACTTCAGCTTTACATCAATCAAAGGGCATAGGAAAAAAGTTTTCTTTAATTTGTTAAGAAACTCTCTTCACTTTGTGGTTGCCGTTGTAAGATGGAGGCTGCATGTGTTCTACGTGCGCTGCGCTGTGGGGTTGTGTGTCAGAGAAGAAGGGGATGGAGACATATGTCTTGGTGAGCAGAGTCCTCAGACATCTGCAGGCAAGCTGGTAGCACAGCACACCAGCTTCACTTCACAGCAGCCCCTCCAACAAGGAGCAGTGCACCTCAGCATGGCATTTTGTGTTGATAAGAGTGTGGCACATGGGGCTGGTTCCTCCCTTCATGACTGCTCATGGTGTCAGTCGTAATTGCACTGACGTGTAGAAGTAATGAAGGACTAAAGTCTGCTTTATTATCATTGTTTTATGGGAGACAAGCGTAGATGTTGCGGTTCTGGAAAACACTGCGTAGGCAGTAAGTATTTTTTTTTTAACCTCCAGTTCACCTTTCTTCTTCTTAGTGTTTAAGTCTTGCTGCCAACAGATCTAATTGAATAGAAACCTGTGATGGAAATTAAACATTCAAAACACATGCTGGTCACAGCAAAATAACCATTATCCTTAATGGGAATTGTGTGTGCATATTGAGTGAGGGATTCGCCGCTTTGCTTTTAATTCCATGTCATTTAGAATTACCGAATGAATAGGAGTGTGTGTATCTGGGCTTGTTTTCATCCCCCTGATGTACAAAAGATCAAATTCTAATTAAGGAGAAATAATTATCAGTCCATCCTCTCACAGTTCTCCTTTCTGTGTTACACTGATATGGTTTGAATACATCGAGATGGAGTCAAAGATTAGCAGTGGTTTATGGACAAATTCTGATTTTCAGTCTTGCAGCAGGTCTGTCTCGTTCACTGGAGAGCTCATAAAACAGTAAATATGATGACTCCATAATTAGCCTGCTTTGTAAACAAGTACTGCTATTTAGCTTATAGTGCAAAATGCTCTTCAGCAACATTCATCAAATAAATACTTATTTGGGCATATCTTTTGAAAAATGTGGATTATTTATTTAACAAAATGAGATTTCTTGTCAGACCATAGCATGGAGCTAAATTGCTGGCTTGTGCCTTCAAACCACTCCCATGGTGAGTGGAAAATGGGGTGCCTGAAGGACAGTAGGTCATTGGAGGCTGCACCTACAAGTACCACACTGTTGTTAGGACACTTCGTTTGCACAGGGCAATGCTCCTGTCTATCCCGGAGTTTATCAGACATGCCTGTCTGTACTACAGTCCTTCCATCCTTCAGTCCTCTCACTTCATCAGCATATGCCAATCCCAGCCTGAAGCAAAGTCAAGAGGCCTGGGTGCCTCTCCCTCCTCCATGTAGCTATGCGGTTGTCTGGGATCATGGAAGCAACCACGGCATCTCATTTCGGCCTCGTTCATGTCCACGCGACAGCACTGACATCGGCTGCCTTTACCACAGCAAGGGCTGGAAGTAACGATGATTTACAGCAACTGCTCGGTGTCACAGCTTGAGGAAGATCATGCTGTAACAGGAGCTACAACGCATGAAGTGTCTCTGGTCTTGTAGTCACCGTACTGGAAGAGTACAAATTGTTCTGAAAAATAGCTTTAAAAAACTGGATCTTCACTGACAACCATATATACTTGTTTTAACAAATGTTTGTGGGTGAGCTGGAAAGGATTTGGAAGGACATGTGTGCAGCACAGGCACCTCTAGAGCAGCACCAGCAAGCATAAAGATGCCCCCTGATGCAGTCAGGATGACCAGACTGACTTCTTCCAGCCTGGAATATGGCAGTGACTTTAATTTACAAGACACAAGACATTTATTGTCTTAAGAGAAAGGACTGGGTCAATCTGGCTGGAGGAAGAGAGATGTCAGACCCATGGGATTTCTCTGAGAAACCTGCAAGAGAGGCAGAGGGGTAGAAAGCTCAGATTGCCCCTTAAAATGTTGTAGGTGGCAGTTCATGGGAGAGAGGGTTTGGCTTGATTCTCAGATTGCACTGAGAGTTTGCGAGGTGCAGGACTGTGAAAGGAAGTTTGCTTTTGTATTTTGTGAAACGAGCATACTTGAAATTGAAAGAAAAACTTGAAATGCCACAGACCATGAAATTAAAATTTAAAATGGTATTTCTGAACAGAATTATGTGCTGGATGCTGTGCAGTGTTGGGATCATGCTGCAGTCCACCTACGGTGGTCACAAGCACTTCCAAGCTTCTCCAGCTAATAAAGGCATTTTGGCTCATGCCACCAAGCCAAAGAAATCTATGAGTGTGTCACTATGAAAATGGGAGAGCATTACAATACTTTTGATCTGTCATTATTTAGTAAACACTGAGAAGACTGGAAATGTGGTGATGTTGGACATGGAAAAGCAGTGTCTGGAATCAGCAGGTTAACGTGGAGCTCTCTGGCGTGTTGGCTGACATGGAGAGGTGAGCAGTGTGGGGCCCAGCAGGATTTCAGTCCTCGTACCTGGTGACAGTTGCCTCTCACTGTGGGTACAGCAGTTTTTTTGGTGTTTAGTTAGCTAGCTGGGTCCAAGGGAACATCTTACATCCATCACTTCAACTGCCTTTAACTCATCTACTGTTGGAATGAGAGCAACTAAACAAGATCTTAATAAAAAAAGACTGTCGTCTGAATGTTGTTCTCTTATGGGATCCCTTCAGTCTCAGTTACCTTGTGCATTGTAATTAAAAGAGCCTGCTGGAAAAATTAGGAAGAGGTGGGAGCAAAATCTGTACTGGAGCACGTGGAAGGCGAGAGCATTTCCTCCAGTAAGAGTCATGCAAAGGCCAACCCTTAATGTCACAGAGCAGAGTATGCATTTGCCACTGCATTAAAAGGTATTGCTAAAAGATTTTTTATAGCCTCATTTCCATAGTATCTAAATGCCTCACAATCCTTATTCATCTTTATCCCCAGTTGGTGAAGAACAGAGCAGAGCAGGTTCTGTATAGATGTAGTCAAAGAGATGTAGTAGGCTGGAAGACTACCATAGACTAAAGGCAGATTGCTGAAGGTAAGAAGCAGATCATTTTCTTTAGCCTAAGAGATCTCTCTAAGGTGACATGGGATGATTGCGCTGTAGCAGGGAGTTGAATCCAGGTGCACTAAGTCCTCGATTAACCTTTGGATTATTATGCTGCCCAAGCAGGGCAGTTTAGAAATGCAGAGGTAAATGGATATCTGTGTGATCCTTATGGCAGTTTGATACAGTGAATTTAGAAAAGATGGGGTTTGGGTTATCTCGTAATATTGTGATCAGCATGTTTAGCACTTCTGATCCACGCTGGTAACACAAGAATGGTATTTCAGAGATGTGGAACAGCAGGCAAAGTTTCTTATTTTCAAGCTGTGTTTTATTCTTAATCAAAGCAAGGACAAATATTCCATCAAAATTCCTGCCCTGAGCAGAGAAACTGGAATGAATGATGTGCCGGTGATGAATAGGCCTATTACTTTGTAAATTGTACTGTATAGTATGTCTCACAACAACACAAAATGCTGATGCATTTTTTTTTATTTGATGATTTAATGCCTATTATGTTATTTTAGTTCTCATTCTAGAGGTGTTATGGACAGGAAGACAGGTATCTGAAATACATTGAAATTAAAGTGGAAAAGTTTGTTTCATAAAACTGTGTGAAAAGGAACTGTTTGATATTAGTAATAATCATAACAGTCTGTAGGTTACACTTTTCTAGTACCAAGTTTGGAAAATTTCAAACAAAGCTACTTGTCTCTGTCGCTGTGGAATATTGCCTGCTTACAGGCAGTGGAGAATTTTCAGGGTTATAAAGTCAGGATAAAAGTTTACTATCTAAGCTAAAGTTTTTGCCATCCCTGTGATGTTTGGATAGCTTCTGTTCTGGGATAGCATTGTTACAAATAATTCCAGAAAGGAATGCTAAATAATTCTTTCTATAGATAAATCAGTGATATTTTGGTCTACTTAGGTCACCTTGGTGTGAGGTGGAACCAGTTAATTTGCTGTATTTGAGGTAGAGAAGAAATTACTAAATTGGATAAAATGGCTAAATTTGATTAGTTTCTTTCATCAGGAAGTCGAGGTTTCTGCTCCTTCAGAAAAAAAAGCGCTGCAAAACAACTTATTTGTATGGAATCATAGTCACGAAATTTTTTTAGGTCCAAGTAGCATCTGCAAGAGGTCACATGGGAAAAGTCTCACTGGACATCAGGGCTTTCTGCTCAAGCTGGCAGTGGAGTGCAGGCACCAAAACAACGCGCGGAAGAGGCCTCCAGCCCCCACGGGTGCTGGCAGTCATCTCATGCGACTTCTTCCATGTCTGTATCACCTTCTGTCTTACAAGTAGGCGTCACTGCTCAGTTCACATGTTGATTAGAAGTGCCATTCTTCCTTTTGGTGTAAGCAATACACCTGTACTTGTTTGTTTTCTTAGTGTCCTCTAGCTTTACCAGCTCTTTTTCCTCCTTGATAATAAATATGCGAATTCTTACCCTACTACTCTATTTACACTGAATAATCACAATCTGCTCTCTGCTGCCCCTTGCTATCCAAACACATTGTGTTCTTTTAGTCTCTTTTTGGAAGTCAAACATTCTTAATCTTCGATACAACAGTATCATAAATGCCTCATCTCTGTTCTTGTTCCACTTTGAGATCATCTCAAACAGGTAGGCATGCTGTATTTTCATACACAGGATTGTGGGGGACGTCTCACCATCTTCTTGTGCAATGTTGTTAATGCTAATGTTAATGTGGAAATACTTCTGGTATGTTTTAAATTTTTTTTTATCATTTCTGCCTCATTTTGGTGGTTTGCAGTGATTCTATGATCAGCCAGGGCTTCTGGATATCTAGAAGTGTCTGTCTAGACGTCAAGGTGTCTGTCCACTACCGTTTCCTGATGATGAGCTCTGCTTATACCAGAAATGCTCATTATTAGTCCCTAGCTGTATGGTGTTGCACTTTGCACAATTGATTTCCCTCTGTATCTGTTAGTTCAGATCTCAAGGTCATCAGGTTGTTACTGTGTGCAATCCCAGTTCTCTTCTGAACTGACAGAACTCCTCCGAACTAGGTATCATCAGCAAATTATTACCACCCTCTTGCTTTTGGTTACAGTCTTTAATGAGATTGATCCCCAAAATGAATCTTTGAGTAAATCACTTGGTAACCCAGAGGTTTGCTCTCAGGTTTCTTTGCAAACTGGCATCTGCTGGAATTTATCTGCATCTTTTCTGATACTGCTGTCTGGTTTGTAGTAGTGTCTGATGACGACCGGCTGCCCCTCCTCGGCTGCCCTCTCCACCATGCCGGCGGGCCGCAAAGCAATTTCAGAGGAGAGAATGGGATGGGATGCTCCACCCCAACCCATCCATCCGTACCTCCTCTTCCCTCTTCTGTTTTCCCCTGCAGATAATTTGTCCTTACCATAAATACTTACACTCTGTGGTAACTTTTAATTCACTGTAAATATCAAGATTGACTTAAAGTCAACACATTTTTCCATAAATAGAGTGCATTTCATGACAAGTACGTAATTACATTTTTCCTAATTAGTTGTTGGCTGCTTGCCAAATTAATTCAGTCACAATATGTATTATAATTTAGGATGATACTAAGCAAATTACTAGTGTGTCAACTAATTGAAAACGTTCAAATGTCAAAACTTCAGCAGCCTGCAGTTTCTGTTTGGAGGGAGGTTAGAGAGGTGCTGCAGTAAATTAAAACAGAGAGGTTTTTCCATAGTTTTTGTGTGAGCAACATTTATTATCTGGGATTGATGCCATCCTCAGAAGTTAGAACCTAAGTCTGTAACTGGGTAAAGCTTGATCCTGGAGTAACTGGTTTCCATGAAGCTAGCTTAAGGGTGAGTATAGCCTTCTCCATATATACATAGAGTGCTTCCAGCGCGGCATGGGAGGCCACATGCTTTTGTGCAGTAATGAATGCTATTACCAGGTGGCAAGTGATTGACTTCAATTAATAAAAAATAGAAATTAAATTAATACATTTTAATTTCATTATTTGAAAACAGAAGTTTGATTAGGCTTGGAACAAGCCCCATTCAGTGCTCTGCTGGGAAATGCAGGGCTTTCCTTTCCCTGGTTCCCTGCCATACTTCGAACTCCAGCCCTAGCGTTCCCTACTCCTGCTGCCATTCCAGCACACAAGCAAGGGCAACAGACGAGGCATCCAGCGACATGGTCTTGTGTTTAGCAACTGGTGACCTTCAACTACTGGAGAGATCCTGCCCTGATGCGTTTTCCAGGGGATCCCATCGGCAGCAAGACTGTCACTCGGCGTGCCGCAGCATCCCTCTCCAGCAAGGCTCAGCACCATCTCACGTGGTGCTCTGGGCAATGTGTCCTTGGAGAAAAGGCTTGTTTCTCTCTCACTGGCTGGACACAGTGGCTGCTGGCAGCATGCTGCCCCACTACAACTCGCTTTCGTGTGGTACAGGCAAAGGATTTCACCTGTAAAGAAAACCTTTTACTGCTTAGACCTTTCTGTGGGGCTTGCAGCAATCACTGCCCTTTAGTTTGCCAATCAACCTGGAGCATTTAAAAAAGGTAACGATGAAAAAGGATTAAGGTATGTAATGCATTGTTGGTGTTGATGGGGCAGTTACAGTGATCTTTTATTTTACTTTTGCACATGTTAAATTAGAGAGCAACAGCGAAGAAACACTACACACCAGTTACGGACCTGTATTTTCTTCCATTTCACTCCTTTGCACTTTGCCAGCCTGGGGTGTGTTAACATGGCTGCGGTAAAAGCCAGTGTGTGAGTCACCTTTTTCTTCTCTTTCAGCTTCTGATTCAGAATGCTGTGTGTGGCAGCACCTGGAGCGTCTGGTGTCTCCTTGCGTGGGCTTGCTCCATGCAGGCTGAGCGCTCTCGCAGCCACATCTCGGCTAGGCTGGAGGGGAGAAAGGTGCTCTGGGCCATACGACAAATAAGTGTCCCCCTGTCCCCCAGCCCAGCCATTGCCTGCCTGGGAACTGGAGGAAGGCAAGCACTAGATAGCCATTAAGCCCAGCAGGCAGCAAGAAATGAAGTTCATAGACACAAAGTGTGTTATTTGCCAGTAATCATAATTTGGGTGGACACTATCAAATCAGCCAGAGAGCTTGTGTCATTTTCTTAGGAGCTTTGCTGTGTAGTTAGGAAGTTAGTAATGGCAGGAGATGGCAGAAATACTCTGGAAGACCTTAGAAAATGGGCAAAATCCATGTTGGAGGGAGGAGTCTGAATACAGGTATGGTGAGTTTAGTGTTGCTTACAAACCTGCATCTTTAATTGCCGCTTGATGTAAAAGGATGGTAAAATCTGAGCAACATCTGGCAGCACAAGGTGTCTAGAGGAACCAGAAATTGTTTGGAAATGGTGGCCTGAGCCTTGTCACTGGCACAGGGGCTGCAGGCCTGCAGTGGAGATGTCCCTCCAGGTATCAGCTGGCTCTGGAGAAGACCTGATGTGCACCGAGACTTTTCCTTGACCAGGAGCTGTTTTCATGTGACATATTGTCTAATTTCATATTTCAGCTGTAATACCACATAGGCATTGTTTTTGGTTGAGTTAATCTAAATCTGAATAAACAGACTGAACCACTGAGCCCATTGTTTGGCTGCAGTGATCTCTGCGTGCGGCAGTTGCCTGTCAGTGTTGCAGTGTTGAGCTTGGAGGCTTTGTGCTGCTCTGTAAGTAGATCTGTTGCAAAGATGAATCATTTAAAATCTCTTCAGTTTAGACAAAGCAAAGAGCACCCCAAAGGGCTGGATTTCGGTCTCTGCTGCCTCAGTGTGGTTTCTCTGGTGTCTCTGGGCTCTGGTTTTCACCCCAGAGTGAACCCATTGATTTCCACTAGCACAAGTGAGATCCATGTCTACACCTGAGGTGAGTGCCTGCACGTGTGAGCAGAGCCTGTGCTAACGGAGGCCTCACATGACCATGCACAACAGGTTGTGCGCTTCTGGGAAGACAGGAGGTCTGGCTGTTAGGGTTGGCAAAAGTAGGTGACTTTGGATTTTCTCCTAAACGTGGCTTTCTGCAAAGCAGAGATCTGATGAACTTCATCCCCAAAGTGTATTTCTCTGCATTGACATATGGAACCCTAGAGTGATTTACTTGAGTACGGAGTTAGGTGAGGTGAAAATATCCGTGTTTGGTACCAGCATTGTGGATATGATAGAAATTTCATATCTGCCTTATGTCTCTTTTTTCAAGTATAAATTATAAACTTTTCAAGGCAAGGTCCATCTCTTAAAGCCCTATGCACAGCACCTTGCAGAGCGGGTCCCTGAGTTCATCTGAGGTCTTAAAAGGTCACTGTACTGTATTGTCACCTATTTTACCACTTCTCTATGAAGACTGGTATTATCATAATCTGATCAGTAGAAGAAGTGAAACATTACACATTTGCATTCTGTTAATGAACATGTCAGTCTTTAGTCATGAAGAAGTTGGGTTTAAAATGTTTAGCAAATGGTTTTTAAGCTAATGGACTGCAGTGGTCCCTTTTAAGTTAGCACTATAGTATACATTAAATGTCAAAGTGCTCTGGACTGAACAAAACAATATGTCAACATTATGCAGCAGCTGAATGCTAGATGCATTTTAGATGCCCAGCAAAGAAGGAGAGATGCTACATCTTTGGGAATTCTTCTTGACTTTCAATCAAATAGCTGATCTGAAATGCCGAACACAAACTGCATTTCATTTAAAAATGCTGCTGGGTAGTCCTTGATTGAACACTTTGAACCTGATCAGAATTGAATTTGGTTTTGTATTACAAAAGACACTTATATTAGCACTTCTAGGAGATCAATAGCAGATTTTAATGCATACTAATAAAAAGGCCCTAATTCCAAATAGAGCTTTAATTTTCTCAAGAGCAACATAGTTCTTGCTAATCAAATATCTTTGTTGAACAAGAAGCAGTGAAATATAGTACTGTTTTCAGACAAATGTCTCAGAATTATACTAACAAATGCCGCAAAAGGAAACCACACTAATCTGTTTTTCACAGTTGTGAGTGCAATTAAATGATGCGTTTTAGGAGAAAATGCTTCCTCGTGGGGGAATCCTGACTTCTTCCTGACAGTTAGTGTTGCTGCTCAGTGCATGCTGCGGTAAAAAGTTTCCCTTTACGACAATAAAAACTGTAATCATCTCTAGAATTAAGAAAATATGGAAGACATGATGTCCATACATGATTGCTCATACTAGCAAGTAGAGTATTGACTGGCAGAATGATTTTGCTCAAAGGATTTGCCATGGTTGTATAAACTCCATATTCAGCTAATTGATAATGACACAACCCTTGGTCTCTCTCTTCCATCCTACCTCAGCCAACACTTCCTTGGCAGACGAAAGCCCTAGGAGTGCTGCTGCAATAATAACTGTATGTCAATTTAGTAATAATATGTTCATTCAAAATTCTATATAGATAAGATGCAATTTGATTTTTTTTAGGATTTATTCTTATTTCCTACATTGGTCTGTTAATTACATTACTGGATTTGGTGAGTAAAAATTGAACGTATCTCCCAGATTTCAGCCGCCAATGCAAAACTTGAGAAATTGATCTTGGTGGTTTTGTGTAGCACTGCAGGGGATTCACTGTGTGGGAGGTGGAGGAAGATTTTATTGATCCTGTAATGTCATTCCCCATACTTCTATCCTCCTGATAGAACTGACCATTCCTTCTCCGCTGCAGTCATCCACACGTTGGAGAGCTCTGCTCGTCTCTGTAGTGCCTCTCAAGGAAAGATGCTCGTGACTCTCCTTTACTTTATTGAGCCACATCTATTCCTTGGGACTTGCATTTCTACTCCATGTTGTCTCTGGCTGACGTTTTGGGGTTTTTTTGTGTGTGTGCATACAGTCCAAGAGGATTTTTGCTGGACCTGCAGGAAGCATTACACCTGTATAGTTTATCATAAAAAATATCAGACACGTAAGTCTGTATCTGTTCACCAAAGCAAAAAAAAAAGTATTCGGAATGCCTGGGATTATATTCATAATATGATAAGGAGGAGGCAGACTGTGTGAATATAAATCCGTATTTGTAGGTTGGAGCCTTTGCTTCTATAGTTCAGGCTTTTTCATTCTAGAGAAAGCTATAGTGATTTTCAATTAACAAGGTGAAATTGTTTCTGCAGTTATGTAATTGAAGCTCACAGTATGGTTGTGTTTCCATAGACTAGGGCGGTGGCGAGTGCGGGCGCTGGTGCCTGAGCTCCCTGGGGAATTGGGGAGGGATGGCCTGGAGTAATAATCTGATCATGAGGACACGGACCAGTTGGAGAAGGTCCAGAGAAGGGCCACGAAGATGATCAGAGGGCTGGAGCACCTCTCCTATGAGGACAAGCTGAGAGAGTTGGGGCTGTTCAGCCTGGAGAAGAGGAGGCTCCGGGGAGACCTGATAGCAGTCTTCCGGTACCTCAAGGGGGCCTACAGGAAAGATGGGGTGAGGCTGTTCAGTAGGGCCTGTTGTGATAGGACAAGGGGTAATGGGTTTAAATTAGAGGGAGGTAGATTTAGACTGGATATTAGGAAAAAATTTTTTACAATGAGAGTTGTAGAGCACTGGAACAGGTTGCCCAGAGAGGTGGTGGATGTCCCATCCCTGGAAACACTGAAGGCCAGGTTGGATGGGGCTCTGAGCAACCTGATCTAGTTGGGCATGTCCCTGCTCCTTGCAGGGGGATTGGACTAGATGACCTTTGAAGGTCCCTTCCAACTCTAGCCATTCTATGATTCTATGATTCTAATTCAGGGATGCCCTCCAGAGCCCCCATCCCACTGCGTGGAGGTTGCTGCAGTGAATGAGGAGATGGGGTATGGGATGTTTTGGGTTTAAAATGCCCGACCTTTAGCATGGCACCACCATCAGCTAGCCTGGACTCCACTGGGAAAGATGGCCCTGCCACCACCAGAAATGGTCCTTGCAGCTAATTACACCAAGATGAACACAAGGTCCTCCAGGCAGGGAGGATGCTTACACCTGAAAAAGAGAAAGAAATGGTCCCTGGAGAGGATGTTCCTGAGGTCTACATCGGTCTCTCTCCCCTCCACCTCTCCATGGCAATCTGCCGGGTGGAAGTTACAGTGCCCAAGGCTGAGCACAGCTCTTGCTCCCAGGCTGGCTTGGCAAGCATGGCTTTGGCCGACAGCTGGAGTACCCACCAAACCCATCCCTACTCCAGGGACAGCTGCTCCAGGGACAAGGTGGGCTACAGGCTGGAACCACTGCATGCAGTGCATCTGGCAGTAAAACGCATCAAGAAGTGTTGGCTCGTAGATTCATGGATGTTTTATATTATAAAAGTTCACACATTTTGGTGTAACTGAAACACAGATTGCTTTTGTAATAGGATGAGTTGACATAGAAATGGATGGATTTCCCTAACCACAGGTCGTTGGCAGCTGCCCCCAAAGTTTCCACTCATCTCAAAATAAGTTTGCTTGTCAAGCTCTATGATATTTGCTACTGTGGGTTTTGTTCTCCATAGTGACTTTTTGTTCTCCATAGAGTGACTTTTTGTCACTCTACCTCAGAAAGCAAAATAAAACAAAACAAGGACAGCAAATCCATTATCTGTGAAGCTTGCGTACCCAGTGGGATGGTTAGAATTTTGCTCGAGATTAGAGGCTGCTACAAATGGTGACAAGTCTGATAAGGAGGTGTCACTGACGGAGTGATATATTGCTTAAGGCAAATTTTGCTTTGATTTCATAATTGAGGATTTCTCAACATATGTACAGTATTTTATATTGTGTCCCTGCTGATTTTCTTTTTGTTCAGAAATGCAGTGTCTTTTTTTGCATTTGTAATTGATATGAGTAAGAATTTCTCACTTAAACTTTTTTCCTTTACTGTTATTGGTTATACTGGAAACTCTTATTTGAAAGAAATAGATTTTGGTTATTGTTCATTCTGCAATAGCAAGGTTACTAATTAAAAAAAGAAATCTAGATACAGTCCAAAAGTTTTTATTAACATTTTATTTGCTGATGACTTAAATTCTAGAAAGGTTATATCAAGTTTAAACTACATTAGCATTTTTATTGAGCATTAACTATTCCCTAATGACTTCAAAATTACAGTTTGTTGCCTGTGAATAATTAATCTTGCTTACTAGCTTTTAAATTAGTGAAATAAATGCTGCTAAAAAGAAAAAAAAAATAATTCAAGCTATGTACATGGTGAGGGTTTTGCAAAACTATATTTTATTATTAAACCTGCCAGAGTATTTGAAGTTAATTTAGGACTTAAAGGACGTACTTACTTTTCATGGAGAACTATATGTGGAACATAAATAATTCTAAATACAGTTCAGCCAAATATAAATCAGTAAGAGGGAGAAGAGGACAGCCCTCATATGTGTATCATTGCTTCTATCTCATTGCTTTTGCTACCTACTATATACAAAAAGAAGCCCCAAATTCTTAGCTTTAATTGTTTCAGGGATATGTGCTCTCTTAGTACCCTGGTACTAGCATTGTCCGTGTCCATTTGCAGCTTGGGAGCCTGAATCCATGGAAGGCGATGCCTGCCTTTCCCCGAGAGAGCCCAGCTGTGGTGGTGTTAGAGGTGCCTCTTTCACCCTGCTAGCAGCGTATCCTCAGGATGACTGTTACCAATTTGCTGCATCCTAGCTACAGAATAAATTAACTGAAACCCTACCAGCCTGTTACACTCAAAATCTTGCTCGGTGCAAAAGGAACCCTCCTGAGACATAAAGCCAAGAATTCAGTCTACTTTAAGTCTTAAGAACCCAATGAAAGACTTATTATTACTCCATTTACAATGATCACAATGAGCATAAGTGCAAATTATATACACACAAAACTTTCTAATACTCATCCAGTTCTCTGGTGTTATGCTCATCCTTCTATTGCTCTGCTGCGTCCTGCTGTCAATGGCTTCAGTCTTGGGTCCAGAGCATCCTCAGCATCCTGAGTTGTATGATGTTGATGATTTCCTCCTAGGATCCTCTTGGGATTGTTTTTGTCTTTGCTAATGTGCACTGCAGCTTGGCCTTCCTTCACTGGCTTGCAAGTCCATGTTACACCCAAATTTACTGTGTCTCTTACATATAGTGGATATTTGGTCTTTGGTCTTCTTGTTACTCCCAAAAAGTGGTTTTACTCAGCTCCCAGTCCTTTGATGACCAGTAATGCTGCACTGGTGAGCTGCTTATGGCCCTGTGGCCACTGGTATCATTGCTGTTATGAAATGGTGATCATTTAGAGAGAATTTTAAAGAATGTTCTTACTTTAGAGTGAGTTTTACTGAGAGGCTGATAAGAAAACTGATGGGACTGCTTTGTTAGGCTGAGAGGGAGAAGTCCGAAAATCTGAAACATTTTGAAACTTTAATTGCAAGTAATTCTTCTTATCAGGTGAATTGTACGTATTCTATAATGTGAAACACCGCTCTAATCATAGCAGTGATTATTATGCAAAGCCATTTTTTCAAGGTAGGTCTTGAAATGCCCTAAGGACTCAGCAGGGAAGCACTGGGGAATTCAGGATGCCTTTTCACACTTTCATTCTATTTTATTCCCTCACATTTCACATCGCTCCATGCCAATCATTTGTTAATGGAGGACAGGGACAATGAATCTAAAACATCCAGCACTTTTCATTTGTTCTTGAAATTGTACCTTACCTCTGAGATATACACTGAAGGAAGAACTCTCCATTCAGATGTTGCTTTGCTTTCAATCAACCTTTGTAGATCAGATACAAAAAGAAGGTGACCCTGAAATGCAATGACCTTCTTGGTGCTGCAATCTCAAATCAACAAACGTAGAAGAAAATAATTAGGAGCTGTTCTTTGATATCATAAGGCTGTAGTATTCAGTTTGTGTTTTTTTCCAGTGAAAATATTGAAAATTATGATACAATGATGCTCAGAAAAAGCAAGAGTATGAAGACGTGGGATAATAACACCATTGCCTTCTATGACTAGGCTAGCGTCTAGGTTTCACATAAATTGGATTATTCCACAGCATCGTCACTCTAAGTAGACTATTACCCTATAGTCTCCACCGTGTGCAGTGAAACCCAGCATTGGTCGCTGCGGCCGGGCTGCGACTCAGGACAACGCAGGTTCTGCTTCCAGCTGCCTCTGGGTACTCAGGAGGACCCTGGTCTTTCCCCTTCACACCCTGTTCTGTGCATTTAATTTTGCTCACTGCTGCAATTCCCAAAATTATACTTACTGTGAATTCTTCCATGCCAAATGACTGTCCATTTGTACCGTAAGAAGGCAGTTTATTCACTTCTCCAGTGGTGCCACTGGCATAGCAATGGAGTTGGTTCTCTGGCCCATTATTTATAGGAGTAGATAGTTAGGTACGTGGACTGTCAACCATTAACTCAATGTATTTCCTAGGGCATGTAGTTGGTCAAAGTTCAAAATGTGTGACTTTTTAATACTGGGGATTGTTTAAAAGCTTTACTCTATTTGTCTGGTTGTTTTTCTCTTTTGTTTAGTTGCCGAGCTGTTGAAACGATAGTACTCAATCCTAGGGTCTTTCTTCAAGTCACAGCTGTAGTGGCTTTCCGTTAGTGATATCTTTGCCTGGAAGTGGTAAGTAAATATTTGTCTACGCGTGCAATGGTTTATGGGTGAGTATTGGAGAGTACTGTAGGTATCCAATCTGCCTGGAGGTCCAGTCAGCCTGTGTGGTGACCAGACTCACATTTCTCATCTCCCGGGAAAGCTTCCCACCTCCTTTTAGATGCAATATTAGGAAAAATTTCTTCACTGAAAGGGCTGTGAGGGACAACTCCAGATGCAGGCACCTCACAGGATTTGGCCTGATGTTGAGTGCCTCCATGGGCTGAGGCACATAACTTCAAAAATCAACTGAAGCCACCAAGTTCCTTTTGTTACTGTGAGCTCAGTCTGTAATGGGGCTTGAACTTCCAGTTCCCACTGTAACCCTTGACGTCCCACTAACCCCTATGAGGAGGGGAGGCAGCCCAGATTGGCATTAGGAACCTGAATACTGTAGTGCTTCATGGCTCTGGGGAATTAGTTTCCTACTGGTAAAATGGCTGGTTTCTGGAGCATGAGGGTGGATCGTGTTTCATCCATCTTCATGATTCTAGATGGGGCAAAAATCCACTCCAGCATTTAAAGCCTAAATAAGCAAGTTTATAAACAAGACCATGGGCACATCGCTCTTCCTTTGTCATAATGGAATCATAGAATAGTTATCATGGCAAATAAGTCTTTTAGGTTCCTCAAGTCATACTTTGCATTTTTTTAGTAGGTCAGGGTTCTCTTTTTTTATTAACGTGGACATTTTTATTTTTGCGCTGTTTCTTTTAGCTGTATGCAGGGATGCTGTGGGATGGTAACCATAGTAACTGCAGATCACGGAAGATGTAATTTCACCCCAAAATGCATATTACTGAGTTTGTGTTTGCTGGAAGTGAATCGTCTCATTCTCAGAACAATAGGAAGAAGTGAAAAGAAGTTATTTATTTTGCTGTGATTAAAGGAGAAACTCAGACAGTTAGCATCCGGCAGGAGAAATGTGCATTAGGTGCTGTTCTGGTACGTCAGAGAAGCCAGTGTAGACAGATAAGATCAAACAGAAATCTAAGTGTTATTTCCATACAGTATTTAATAGCAATGAAATAACCTGGTCTGAGGCTTTCTTACCCACACTGGGTATTTTGTCGTCTTTGTGACTGTTGTCAAGGGTCTGGTGCAGGGGACTTCACTGATACGCTGCAAAAGCCGTGGTTCTGCGTTACAGGTAGCATGTAACTTCACCCTTACTCCAAAGCAGATGCACCAGACACAGCAGTACTGCAGTGTGGGGCTCAGCCCCTCATCTTCACTGTCTGGTTTTGAGTGTTCACCTACAGCAGGGGAGTGGGGCTCTCCCAGGGGCTGACCCCAGGTGATGGAGCTCAGCACCTCAGGAAATCACCCTGAGCACCAAGGCCCGAGGATGGGGAGGGTGAAGTTGGGGAGTTAGAGCTGGAGTTTGTTTTATGTGGTTTAAAACTGCCTGGGAGGAAATAAGAGTATGAAATAACACTGGAAAAGCCAAGAAGTGATTCTGCTGTAATGACATCTCCAGCCTGATAGAACTGGCCTGTTGTGTGACAGGTCAGATACGATGTTCTGCACAGGACCAAAACCTTTCTACTTACTTGACAGAGGTCAGTTTGACCCAGGCTATTATATCATATTGCTGCAGAATCCTTGTTGAAAAAAATCTAGTGCTTTTTCTCCCACCCTCTTTCTCCATACAAACAACCCTATTTGCCCCGTGCGCGAGTGTCCAGAGGAGGCAGTACGGGCCCCGTGACTGTGGTGATTGCTGTTTCCAGCTACACAACAGACTTGTGTCTTTTAGGGACCAAACCAAAATCATGACAGTATGTAGTAATGTGAGTTGTTATCATCTGTCTTCCCCTTGATAGCACTCAGACAGATAGCTGCATTTATTGTTGAATAAAAATCACTTATTATAAAAGCACTTCAGTACTGAATAGTTATAGGGATTTATTTTTGTGTGCATTTGAAAAATTAATGCCTTGGTGATTCATACACGAATAAATTGCTTTTTTTCTTAGAAATACCTTTATTCAGCGCACTGCTAAGCCCAGCCCTGAGGAACTTAAAAAATTATTACAATGTTTAGAGTAATGAGATTCTATTTGTAATACCAGATTTGTAACAACTTAAAAAATAAATTGCACTTTGCTTTTACACTGATATTTACTTTTTCTTCCTCTCAGAGGGAAACAAACTTTAAAATGAGAGAAGCTGAGTTTTACAGAAAAATGAGAACTCCACAAGTTAGATAATAACGAAAAACAATAATGGTGAGAACTGTTGACTTAATAAGAAAAGACAAATGAGGCAGCTCAGTACTCCTTAGCTGGTCCAACGATGAAATTGGATTTACTTATCTTTTTGGAACCTCCTCCCATTATGACTTTCCACAGACTTTACTTTAATATTAGTATTTTCATCATGTGGAAAGACTTGTTTCTCTCCGTTACACCCAAAAAATGTTACTTGGGGACAAACAGAAGTGTTTTTGCAACGGTAGAGAAGAAGAACACGCAAAGCAACAGATTCATAACAACAGGCACCTTTCATGGCCACATTTTTTGCACTTCCACATGCATGAGCAAGAGCACCTGCAACTCCCCAGCGAATATTTCAGGGGTTTGCATATTGCATTTCTTCCCTACTTTGATCCCCGGTACACGTTCCCCATGAAAATGTTGATATTTCCCCAGATTCTGCTCATGGGTCTGAAAAAAATGGTATAATTCTCTGTTACTCAGCAGATAAAGTGGGACAACACTGCGACAAGTGCTGTAAGTTCAATAATAATAATAATAATAATAATAATAAATCCACAATAATAATGGGTATTCACTTCATAAAACAATTACTATGAAAGTGCTAAAATGAGCTTTTTGTTTTAGAGAAATAAACATCCTTTAGAAGACTTCTGATGTACAGTAAAGGGTGAACAATGCAACAAAAATACTGATGATGACAATAGTTGATGAATAAATTGATTACAAGAAAAAATATGCTTTAGAGATCTAAGAATAAATGCAGTTAACTGATTCACTCACCATCACAATTAGCAAACCATGCCTGTGAGAAAAATGTGTTGTCAATTAAATGTTTTGTAAGAAAAATCCATAAAGGAGGCTGGCTCTTGTACAAAAAGGAAAGAGTATTAATTGGTATTTTTAACTGAATTGAATAATATACTTTGTTCTCTGGAAGAATTTGATTTCTCACCTCAAGCTTCACAGCTGTTCCCTTTCAAAAGTTTGTGAAAATATTTTTTCCAGCATTCAAAGGATGTCTTTCCATGTCCCTTCCTCCCAGCAAAAAAATAACAAAAACATCTGAAGTTCAGATGCTTAGAAAAATATTGCCCCAAGGTCTAAAATCAAATACAAGAAATTTCCTGCTGAAAGGATTTCTTCTCCGTGCAAGACAGAGGCAGTGACAGGTGTAATTCTTTTAAAGGGAAGGTGCCCCAGCCTGTCTGCAGCAGAGCTTGGAAGAAAAGTCTGATAACTGCAACTTCAGTGGCTGTGGAGCGGCAGGCTTGTCAGTTAAAGAGGTTCCTGCGTCAAGGAGCAACATCACAGCAGTAACACCATAGGCATGTACCGTAAGTGGATGAGGAGGAACAGAGCAGGTTGGATGTCAGATCTACGGTTGGCTTATACGCTCCTCATTCTCTGAGCCTGGCAGTGAATGAGCAGGACCAACCCTAGCTTTGATATCTTTGAGGAAGCCAATAAATAATCTGCTAATTCAGCTGATGGAGTCATTGGTTTCAGTGGCATTTGTCTCTTCCCAGATGGCATTGGCCCAACAGGATGAAAATGGGAGCTTGCGTTAATTACTTTGACTGTCCACCATACACACCTACTGAGAACGAGGCAGAGCATCAATTAACAAACATGTTCTTAACATGTAATTTCTCACAGTAATTAGAAATATCCCCCAAACTCGTTGATTTTGTGCGTTGTCCAAGCTCACCTTCCCTGCTGGTTTAAGACTTCATGTTCAATTTATTTTGGATTGCAGTGTATCATTTGTGCTGACATGGTTTGACTTGGTTTTGACATTGTATTATGATCTTCCCAGCCTTGCACTGCTGGCTTTCTGAGTGTCTGATGGTACTCAGTGGCATGCAAATAAAGAGACAATTACGGCTGGTACAAACATCCATTGTGTTTCACAATGTGCAGGCTCCGTAGTTATTTCCAAAACTAAACATGTGTAAGCAGTTTCAATAAGCTGTTTTCTGAAAATACACATTACTGTCAATCTAGGCTACCCCATGGAAAATTTCCTTTTTAAATGTCTTTATTCTGTAGTTAGTGCTTGATCAGCCCAAGGATCTGAGAAGAGTCCTGCTTACCTCCTGGGGTGCTGCATCGCTCCTTCAGGATTGCTCTCACATGTAGACGCTTGCCCACAGCCCCAGATCCCATCCCAGCGGATGGAAAGCTCAACAATTTTCCATGTCATGTTTTATTTTTTTAAAAAAATACTTAAAGTATTTGGTATGTTTCTACTCATTTATACTGGGAGAATGATCCCAGGTATCCTTCCTCTTACGTCCCAAGTGAGTATTAGATGATAAAAGAAGGAATGGAGCTTTTTCAGAGTTTAAATATCCAGTCCAACATGCCAGCAAGCTTTTGTGCAGTAATACAGCTCTAAAGATGTGATTCATGCCATGGTGTTCTCCATGCTGAATATTAGATGGCCTGGATCAGTTACACAGCATCCAGCTCTCTGTCTGTGGAAAGTATTGCTTCCAGAGTTAACGAAGGCTCCACAGAAGGCTAACCTAGCCCAAACCTTCATCTGTCTGTCCCTGGAGGAAACTTTCTACATGCTGGCTTTGGTCCTCCAAGAAACTTCAATTTGTTTGGGAGTCTCTGACACAATGTAAAGAAAGGAAGCCATGATGACAGAGCTAAGGAACTGGGGAGTCAAGCCCGAGTGACCACTAAGACCTGTGGGCTTTCTCTGCTCACTGCAAGTAGTTTTCACTCCCACAACTACCCTGTGTGACTCTTCCACGCTACCAGGACATCATGTGGACTTGAACAGAATCACTGTATTTCAGGATTGCTTTTGGATCTTTGTCAGATTGTCTCCCGTTTATAAAGTTCCAGGCATCTAGAAACAGAAGGCTTTTTCCAGTGCTTTCCAGTCCCTCTCAGCTTAACCAGGTCCTCGGTTACAGGTGCCACCAGGGAACTGGTCCCCAGCAGCAACAGCTAGATCGGTCTGAAGGGCACCTCCATCCAAACAGGAGCACCTTTGCAGTCTCAGTACAAGCTGGATTTAAAGAAGGGAACTGTGAAACCACAGTGTGGTAGTATTAAAATGAAGCATAGTCATGTACAAACACAGCATGGTCTTGCACACAGACATTTGTGTTTCTTTCCTGTTGACCAAAGAGGAGATGTACGATTCACCTCTGCTAGCTGTTTGTGTGGTCTTCACTGCAGGTTACCAGAGAATGCTGTGCAGAGCAATCACCTCCTAGGATAAGAAACAGCATGACACAACGGTGCTGTTTTCCAGTATATCCCAGGACTTTTGCCCCAGCAAAAAGTGTAGAAGAGAACCTGACTTTTCTCCATGGAGGGTCAAGTTGTTTTAGAGAGCACTGCCAGAAAGTTGTAGTGTTTGGTGATAAGATTCAGGAAGCAAACTGTATGAAATTTCCATGCTGTCCACCAGAGCTACACGGTACAGCCCATCTTTGTGCTAGTTTTATTCCTGGGCTTACCAGCATTTAACCAAATCTACTAATAAAACTTCACGGATCGAATTATCTATTCCACTTTAAAAAGTTGTGTGTGCTCAGAGAGCTAGAAATAGAGCAGTTAAAAGAGACGATCGACTGAAATGTGGAGTCAAGTGATTAAAGAGCTTTACAAACACTCAAGTTTCATTTTTCTGGAACACATCATGAGGAGGCTCATCATACAGATCCTCTGGCCTGCAAATCCTGGCGCATGCCCTGTTTTCCCTCTCCTCTATTATGAGTGTCTTTTCCATTTGCTATAAGTAGGATCCTGGCCCATGAAGCTCAACTTATTGACCACTTTCCTCCCTAGCTAAGCATCCCATGCTGTCTGCTCGAGTACGGGACCTGATCTGCTGATCTGGTGGCCAGTTCGAAGCAAATGAGACAGCTGACTGAGACATATGGCACTAATGTACTATCAGTTGTCTGTCACTCAGTAAGGTGGAGAACGTATGGAGATAGGACAAAGAGATTTAATATGAAGGCAAAATTCACCTTGAGGAAGCAATCAAAGAAAACTGGAGAAGACTGAGTTTGACCAGTTAGAGAGAAAGTGCTCAGCTCAGAGAAAAACAGTCCCAAAGGCTGAGAAAACTTGGCCTGGACAATTGAAAGAATGGCGAAAAATGGAATTGACGTTTTGAATCCAAAGATGACAGTGGGAAGGAAAAAAAAGACAGAACCACTGCCAGGTAATCCAAAACACAAAGGAAACATGGAGGAGAGAAACAGAAAAAGACAAATCTGGTTGTACAGAAGAAAACTGTAGCCTGGCTGAAAGCCTAAGCTACACCTAATTAACGTTCTAAATTTCTTCACATGTAAAATAAACTGATGGGAACCGGGGTAACATATCCTTATATGAGAATTTGCATCAGTTTGAGTAAGCTGATTTAAACATACCTCCAGTTAAACTGTCTAAACAGTTTGAACATGCAAGAGTCCCAAGAGACAAGAAAGCAACAGATGAAGTTGTCCTTAAGCCTTCCTTGTGATTCTGAATGTGGTACCGAATCCAGGCGTGTGCTGTCCAGACATGCAGTGGGACTGACAGTTTGTAGTGTGAAAGCAATTTTTCAACAAACCAGTTCATTTTAATATTTACGTTTTGAAGTAATATGTTAAAATCTCCACTGTGCTTCATCTTAAGTTCCCATCTGTGTAACGGAGTAACAGAAAGTTGGAAAACTCTTCGGCAGGGGTCTCCAAGACTTGAATTCAAATATTTCCATGCTCCTGCACCCTATTCCCTCCCCTTCCAGGTTCTCCAGCTCCTAATAGAAAGTTTCAATAGTAATAACTGTCCCTGTATCAGCCATTAACCACATCAAAGAAATGCAGTTTAATACTAAATAGGTGTTAGTTACAGAGAGGTCACCTTGAATAATGAAATCCCAGGCATAGTGGCAGTAACGCTAATCTCTGTTTTGCAAATATTCCCCAAGGCCTTTTTCCATAAAGGAGCTAAGTGCTCTTCTGCAAACATCAGATCTTCTTTAATTTCTTCCTTAAATTTCCCTTCTGTCTTTATAGCCACCATCTATTTTTTCGTTCCTAACTATCTGCTTAACCTAGCAGTGTTGGTTTGCACTCTTTGTGATGGCCTTGCAGGGTTAAATTTAGCAATTACAGACCCTGCAGTCCCCGTAATGTCAGTTTGGCTACGTGAATGCACATTTGTGTTTGTTTATGCTGTAAAGGTTAATTTTTGAGGAAGGAAAATCACTGTTTGACTGTCCAGCAGCTCACTGATACACTAAGGAACACAAAAAGTCATTTGATTTGTCCTTATCTGGTTGCAAGTCTGTCACTACTTCTTGGGGAGGTGTTCAGCAGGGATCCTGGAAGAGGCAGGATCGTATCCCCACTTCCTTCCCCATCCATGCAAAGGCTAGTGCTGGCTTTATGGAGATGTATTTTTTGCAAAGAAGCATGGCTGTGTAATATTGCTGCACATGCTAGAAAATCCAGAATGGCCTCCAGGACTGGGTGGATCTGTGTGGCCAAACACTTGGGACAGTATCCAAATCTTGAAATACTTTTGAACATATTGGTAGTCAGAAGCAATGTCAAAAGTGTAATATGAGGTTGCAGCCTGTGTTGATAGCTCAGTTTTAAATATCGTAAACTGGAAAGTATGCATAACGGTTTGGTTATTTCAATTAGTATTTATATTGGATGGACTTTCTTACTTGATCATAAAGTCACAAATCAAAGCTTATGCATGGTTGCCTTTTGGGATATTGATCCATGTCCATGCAAGAAGCCTGGCAAAGCTTCTGTTAAATTAATGCAGCTCTCAAGAGTGACTGAGCAAAGGATTAATGTAGAAGACTGTTAATCAAATTAAGTGTTTCCTAAAATTCTGTAATACATTTTATGCACAAAGGAAACTTTGGTAAGAACTCATTATTACAACAGAAATTATTTATTCTATTGTATTTCATAAGACCAAATGGAAATTTGTTCTCTTCTTCAATGAAATCTGGTGTTCAAACATTATAGCATGAAACCTGGAAAAAAGCCTTTCTGCATAATGATTTGCAGCAGGAAAAGAGGATGTACAAAATGGAGAAAAAGGCAAAATGGAGGTTTATATCTTGTTTAGTAACTTGTAAGTGATAGCGAGAAATTTATAGGCGTGTGTCTTTCTAGATCTGTCTTTGATCTGAATTTCCCAGCACTTTGAACAACTTTGGTGGTTGCTTTGTGCAAGCAAGCAGGTTGTTGGCCCAAAAAAGTGGACTCTAGGCCATGTGAGTAGCAACAAGAGAGCTGAATCAGCAGCACTCTCCTCTGTGCAAAGCCCTTGTTACTGCTCCACCTGAGCACCTGAGCTGGGCAGGCATGTGGAGAGGGATGAGGCCAGATTATGGCACAGTGACACTACACAGCGGTTCTGCAAAAGCTTCGGTCCATGTGGTAGCCTCCAGGTTCTCAAATTGTTCCCAGCTAGTCTGGTGAACCATGTTAGTCACACTTGGGAGAGTCAGTCCCATGCTGCCACGCTGGCAATAACCAGAGGAGAGCTTGCCCATGGACAACAGGTTCAGCTGTAGCCCAGCCCTACTAGTAGTCTGCCATCTCCTGTTCATGGATTATCAGGGTGCTCTTGTGGTGACGAAGGCTACCTGGGTCCTGGGCTGCGTTACTAAGAGCAAAGGGACCTGACTGTTACCCTCTGTTCAGCGTTGATGAGGCCTCATTTGTTATGCTGTGTTCAAGGTGGAGCTCCCCAAGATGAGAGAGGTAGGCTGGAGCTGATGTACTGGAGCAAGCCCAGTGAAAGGCCAGCAAGGTGGTTAGGGGGCTGGCGCTTAGGACGTGTGAGGGAGCTGGGTTTGTTAGGTTAGAGAAGAAAAGGCTAAGGGATGTTGTAATTCCTGTCTTCAGCTACCTTCAGGAAGCTTGTAGAGAAGGCAGGGCCAGATTTTTCTGAGGCACACAGAAAAATGATGAACAGCAGGGGTCACAATGTGCAGCAAGGGGAAATTCAAGAAGACAGAAGGAAATAGTTCTTGACAGCCAGAGTGGTCAGACATTGGAGCAGAAGCTCAGAAAGATTGTGCAGTCTTTGTCTTTGGAGATGTCTAAGATTTGGCTATTCAAGGCTCTGAACAGTCTAATTAAGCTTCAAAGTCGTCCTGCTTTGAGTAGGTGATTGGCTTAGATGACCTCCAGATTTCCATTCCAACTTAAATTATTCTGTGACTCTATATTCCTGTTCCTGTTCAACTCTCCTGCTAGGCTGGATGGAGATCTCCACTGAACAGAGGCATGTACCCACTTCTTCTGTCTTTCTTCACAGAAGGGATTGTTATTTTTTTCTGTTTCCAAAATAATTTTGCATATCCACAATGAAAAGGGATAAGTTTTCCTTCTAATGTGTAGCATTGTGGAACAAAGGTAGAGGTTCCTGTTGGTAGCATTTAAGTATATATCTGTAAATAAGTGAGTAATAGCGTTATTGACCACTGCACCAAAAAGATACCCTTTCTGCTCCCAGGGTATTAGCAATAGTATCTTTTTAAGCCACTGATCAACATTAGAAAGGGAAAACTAGTTCTCCTGTAGGCTGAATTTCAGAGTCACTTGTTATGGAACACTTAGAAATCCTTTCTCTACTGCAGACAATGTACAGTGACACTGCCCTGTTGGCAAAGGGGTTATCCACATAGAGATTATCACATTTCTTACAGGAGGCACATGCCTGGCTCCCACCCTCATGCCCACCTCATGCCCAGCCTGAATGCAAGCATCAAATGAGTGATGCCAAGGGCTTTGGCACCATCACAGCTATCCCTCATTTGCACAGTCACAGTCACCTTTGAGACATGAGTCTCCAAAGTTGCCCTCTGGCAGTTTGATACCCTCACGTGTTCCTGAGAGCACGCTAGATCACCTGGATCCCAACAAGATCTTCTAATTCTGGCTCTCACCTATGTAATGTTAATGGACTATTACTGATAATTACTTCTGGATTACCAGAGCTAATAATCTTCATCTGGTCTGGTGGGTGGATTAATTAAGTAGTGCCTGTAAAGAAATGCAAAGATGAAAATACCATTCAAGTTCTAGATAGTAATATACATGCAAGAATATAATGTCGCAACGTGTCTGTGTGGGCAGAGACAACACGCACTGGCCAAGGGTGCATGTTGTCTCTGCCCACACAGACTCAGCTATGTTGACTCACCTATGTCACCACTTCTGACTCCACTGGGAGTTCTGGATGTTCACTGCACACATGGGTGACCTTTTCACGTGTGGCTTGATGTGCTGCAACAGGTTCATCCATTTTTTTCCTCTTTCACTCCTAATTTGCAACATTTACTCCAAGCTCTGTTTTGATCACTCATGTTCCCAAACTGTGCAAAAATACATTGGACTTCAAGAAAAAAATTCAGATAAGTGGAATCAGTATCCTCTTTGCATACAGGAAACCACTTATTAATTTAAAGACAGCCATTTATTATATGAAGACTTCATAATATACATGAAGTTTACATAGCTTAACAATTACATAGAGAATAGAATAGAATAGAATAGAATAGAATAGAATAGAATAGAATAGAATAGAATAGAATAGAATAGAATAGAATAGAACAGAACAGAACAGAACAGAACAGAACAGTTTGGGTTGGAAGGAACCTTTAAAGGCCATCTAGTCCAGCCCCCCTGCAAGGAGAAGGGACATCTCCAACCAGATCAGGCTGCTCAGAGCCCCGTCCAACCTTGCCTTGAATGTTTCAAGGGATGGGGCATCCACCACCTCTCAGGGCAACCTGTTCCAGTGTTCCACCACCCTCAGTGTAAAAAAACAAATGTAGTTCACCAGCCTGACTTATTTGGGCTGATAAATTACAGGCTGCATTAAGTATTTGGAGTGATTTAAGATTATTCCGCAGAAATGCAGCTGAGAGACATTACAATGGGTCTTTTTATTTTTGAAGTGTATATTTTAAGAGCCTAAATCGCTACCATAAAGTTTTAAACTTTAACCATACAAGTAGATCTGTTTTCAAAGACAGTTGTTTATTTGTCTAGCAATAAACAATAATTTATGATACTCACTGTTGGTTTTCATTGACTTCCCAGCTCTTTGGCAGTAACATAATGCTGTTTAGTTGCTTTTGCTAAAAAGACTACATCATTATCATTTGTGTTATTATGTGAGACAAAATACTTCCTGTGTTTAAGAAAATAATGGTTTGAAGATTGGAGAGAGGCCTGGGGTTTATTTTGGTTTGAAAGTCCCAGTCCATGGCAGAAGTCTATTGGGAGACTTTCCCCTTCCTACGGCCACTCGGTGATGCTATGGAGGGCTGGAGGACAGCTCCTCCTGCTCCTGCAGCATCCCTGGGGAGATCGGGTTAAATCTTCTTGGCTCCTGGGGCAGGTCTTTTCCTGGTCCCACACAAGCAACATCCAAGGGACAGCATGTGTCTGGACTGGGCTTTCTGAGCGCTATTTTAGTGTCTGAGCGCTAGCATGAGATTTTTTTCTTTGATATATAAACCACCTAATAAATTGCATCTTGAATGTATGCAGTATTTCTTAAGGTCAAGTTACGCCAGTCGCTAATAAAATACAATCAATAACCATTGCGAGAAGCCCGTAGGGTGGTGTATCATTTATCTTCAAACCTTCTGCTCTGAATAAGAATTCTGACTTCACTTTTCAGTGCAAATCATGAGCTCTCCTCGCTTCTGCAGAGGATACCATAAAATATGTCATTATATTAATCAAAATCCCAACATCCTGGCAAATAAACTATGAATTATTTCTGTAGTACAAATGTTCAAGAAAGAGTACCTCATCTTATCCCAGCCTTGCTGAAAAGTGTAACATTTACAATGTGATGGCAGAAAGGGCAGGGGACTTCGTAGAAATGCTAATTAAACCCTATCTTTGAAGATTAGATTTATTTGATAAATACACTTTAACACTTATTTCTCTCTTTATTACATGCCATAAACTACCTATGATCCTTTTTAATGTTTTAGAAATAAATTAATAGGTTAATTAAATATTTCCTATAGGCTATATTATAAATAAATATTTCCAAATAGGCTTATGAAATGTGAAGTTCACCAAAAAGATTTATGGACCTTGCTGCATGATGTTATTATCTAAAATATTTTCAACACTTGAATTAATGTTCAAAAGAGTTTGAGGGCAAAATCAGAGTCATAATTTTTGGAGCCAAAGCCTCCTCAGCCTTTGTAAAAGACTGCTCCAGGATTTTCTGTGAGTGACTGGCCTCACAAATTAAGTCTCAGTTTTTTACTTCATTTGCAGGGAATTATCTTATTTAATTTGTGCAGGGAGCAGCTATGTTGAGCATTTATGTGGAAAGGATCAGCAAAACACAATAATGTGTCTCTACGTAAATATTTTTATGAACTGTGAGTAAACTGCATTAAAGATTAGGTAGGAAATATTTGGTTAATTCATTTATGTATTTATAAAGTTCTTTCATGTGTTTGAAATGGATTACAGAGAGGTAATACACTGACAGGAAAGAGCCAGCATCAATTTGTCTAGAACAAACCATGTCAAAACAAAATCATTCCTGCTTAGAAGAAAAACAGGAGATTTTGTGGACAGAGAGAAGCAAGGGATGTCACATAATGCTTTCAGTGCCAACTTGCAGGGCCATCTCAGAAGCAAGCTGGAGAAGGAGGTCTCATCTAGGTGAAGCTGTGGTAGGGTAGGTGAGCATTGGCTTCTATAACCTTGTTCACAGAATGAAGTCCAGGGTTTAATTTCCACCAAGGAGCTCCATACGGCTTCTGAGCCTAAAACTGTCCAGAGATTACATCAGTGATATGAATGGGGGACGAAGGAGGCCGCTTATTAAATTTACATGTGACCAAGACTAAAAGGAGCTGGAGGACAAGTTTAGAACTCAAAATTACCTTCCAGATTGGGACAAAAATCTGAACTATGTAGCATGCAACTCAGCAAGTTTTGATTACTTTTTCTCTAGCCTCCCTCTCCCATCGGCCACCGACTCTAGCAGTGCCCATTGCCTGCACAGTAAGTGCTGCACAGTGTGTTGCTCACCCTCCAGGTGCAGGTGCCTTTCCCAGGTCCTCCCTCTAATCCAGTTCTTCCTGGTAGCAGACCTATCTGCTCAGAACAAAAATGACTTGGCACCGGACCCATCACTTGGCTTTCTGTATCCAGACAGCGTGGCAAGTGGTGAGCTTGTGACTCTACAGGAGACTGACCAGAACACGCTGAGCCCAAATGTTCAACAGTCTGAAACAAAACCAACCCCAGCCAGAGCTTCCCTTCCTGTATCTCTGATGAGTTCCACGTATGTTGTACCGCGCATTTCTCTCATGCACTTTTTAACCGGGTGACTTTGTTGTCCATACACAATGCATACAGTCTCCTACCAGGAGTCACACTGTTTGGCTCATCCAGTTTGTCTTCATGTTTGAACATTCTCCAGGTGCGTGTCCCTCCATACAATGCTGTATGCGTCTGTGTGAACCTCTGCCAGTCTTTTTGTAAGCTGCACACATCCAGCTTGTCAGTACATGATCTAACTGCTCATCAGCTGCGCTTGCATGTTCCTTGCTACTCCCGTTACACAAGTCCAGTAACGAGCCCACGTATCTTTCAAGCTCCATAGCATTGCTCTGTGCAGTGGCAGCAGCTCTTGCAAAGCGCTGAGCATCGGTGGATTCCTGCTTAACCGTGACTTCGTTACACAAACAGTCCAAAATGAGGAAGCAAAGTCCTCTGGGTGGCAGAAAATAATGTAAGAGATGCAGGGGATCTCAAGCAGAACACGAGTCAGCTATGTCTTCTTCTCCAAAAAACAACAACCAGCATTGGTTGTGGATGTATACAAGATATTAAATAAGTAAGGAACAAAATGTTCAATGTGTGAAAACTTAGCTGGAGTAATCAGTCCAGATTTGAGCACCACACTTCCAGAAATGGAGTGGATTATGCTGGAGAGCAACAAAGGCAAACAATTAGACTAATCAGAGATTTAGAAAATGTGGTGTAGTAGGAAAGCTTGAGAGAAAACTGCTTGTTTAGTCTAGAGAAGAGATGGCTGATGGAAGCCACATGTCGCTGCACACCAGAACTCTCCTATCCCCTTTTCTGCCTCTCCCGTGAACGAGACTCTCCATATCACCTGTGAGCTGAATGAGAATACACTGAAATGGAAGGACGTGGAGAATTAGGTTTTATTTTTAAATATTGAAGCTCTGGAAGAGCTTGCTGAGGAAGACTATAGTATGCTCATCACTGGACAATCCTGAGAACAAGTCAAGGAAATCTGCGTGTCGGGAAGGATTTTAAGTGTTGTTGAGCCTAGCTTGGGTCTGGCAGAGATCAGCCCATCTCTCAAAGACCTTTCCTTCCTCTCCATGGGAAAACAGGCCTTTATCCTGAGGAAAACACTGGCTGTGATACCAACACTTAAGCTGTTGTCATATTTGCCCCGAGACTCCTTTTCTTGGAGGAATGGGTGATCACAGAGCCAACTTTCAGTTTTCAGGAAATGAAGATTTTGTGATTTTTATTTTCAAAGTAGTGCTTAAAAAGTGAAACTAAAAAGTACAATTATCAATAGAAAATTATATTAAAAGAATCTTTCAAATCTCATAGTTTTCAAATTGACGTTGTTACTTTTCGTTGGACTTACTCATGTTTTGTTTGGTGTTGGCAGACTGGTAATCTGATACTTCGCATTCACAAAAAATCCCTGGTCCCATTGAAAATGAGGGGAGATATCACTGAATAAGAACTGCTTGTGTGTCTTGGGTCTTTGCAGAGTTAAATCCTTCTTTGCAAATTCATAAGAACTGTCATCCGTGGACCTCAAAGCAATTTAGAAATATTATTTAATGTTAAAAATGAACTTGGCTCGGGCCATAACTGAGTTCAAGCAGCTTTGTGGAGCTGGCTGCTTTTCAGTGGAGAAAAAAATAATCCCTTTGGAAAGCAATTGGGCTGAGTGTTTGTAGTATTTGGAGTGCTAAAAAAAATTCAGGGCAGATATTCTTAGATTCCCACTGGCAACCATCTAAGTCAATTCACTGATTTAGTGAACCTTGGGTAACCTTGTCAGGGCTTATTCCTACAGTGAGAAGGGAAGACTGGGGACAAACAAACTGTAGCTGGTGTAAACTTTTCACTCATTTTCTGGCTGTAGCTCCAGTACAAAATGTCCTGTGTTTCCATGTGTAGGAAGCACCCAGCAGTCCTGGCAAAGTGGATCCTAGCACCTTGTTGCCACCTTCCTGCTCCATCCACATCACCTGTGTTTGAATTTTCCAATCACATACTAAGGATTCGTATCTTCAAATGCAGAGATACTATGTTCAACAGCAATTCATCCAAGAGGATGGATCATAGGATTGTTCAAGCTGGAAGGGACCTCAGGAGGTCTCTTGTCCAATGTCCTGCTCTAAGCAGGATCAGCTATGGGATCAGATGAGGTTTCTCAGCGCTTTATCTAGTTAGGTCTTGAAAACCTCCCACAGACTGTGTGACCTCCCCAGGCATCCTCATGGGGAAAAAGGTTTTCTTTATATCCAGAATGAACCTCTAATGTTTCAGCTTATGCCCATTGTCTCTTGTCCTCCCACTATGCCCCACTGTGCAGAGCCTGGCTCTACCTCCTTGATGACCTCCTCATAGGTACTGTGGGGGCTGCTGTCTGGTCCCACACTGCTGTCTCTTCTCCAGCTGAACAAGCCTCAGGTCCTCTGCTTCTCCTCACAGAGCACATGCTCCAGACCTGACCACCTTGATGGCATTGTTTTGGGAAGCCTCAAATTGGACATTGAATTCCAGATGTGATCTGATAAGTGCTGAGCAGAGGGAGGTAATCACTTGTTTTACTGGCTGTGCTCCTGTTAATTCAGCCCAGGATGCTGTTGGCCTTCTCTGCTGCCACCAGCTCATGTGCAGCTTGCTGTCTGCCAGGACCCCAGGGGCTTCCCCGCAGAGCTGCTTCCCAGCCACTCAGTCCTCAACTTATATCACTGCAAGGTTTTCTTCCTAGGAACAGGACATTGCATTTGTCCATGTTGAATTTGATAGGATCTTAGCCCATTTCTCAGGCCTGTTTGGGTCCCTCTGAATAGCAGTCCTCCTTTTGACCATATCAACTGGTCTCCCAGTTTGGTGTCTGGTGCGAACCTGATGAAAGGGCACTCTGTTGCCTTCTTCAGGTGACTAGCAAAGATGTTAAAGGGGTTGTGTTCCAGGATAGACCCCTGTGGTACTCCAGTTGTCACAAGTGTCCAGGTAGAGTGCAACCCGTTAGCTACTACCTTCTGAGCCCTACCACCCGACCACTTAGTTTCCTATATAGTTATCCATCCATCTTGTATCTACTTGGATAAGGGAATATTGTGGGAGATGGTGTTGAAAGCCTTGCTGAAGTCAAGGTAAATGGCATCCATTGCTCTCCCCTTGTCCACAAGTCCAGTTATTTTATCATAGATGGCCGTCAGGTTGGTCAGGCATGATTTACCCTGGGTAAATCCATGCTAGTTGTTCCCAGTCACTGCCTTTTTCTTCATGTGCACACAAATGTGTTCCTGGAGGACTCACTTCATGATTTTCCAAGGGGGAGCTGGCTGACCTGTCGTTCCTCACAATGCCTTTTTCCATTTTTGAAAATGTGTACAATCTGCTTTTTCCTATTTGTTGGGAACCTCTGCTGATCTCTGCAACCTTACAAAGATTATATATAGCAGCCTTGCAAGGGCGTTGGCCAGCTGTGAGGTTCCTTGGGTGCAGCCCATAAGGTTCCAATGCACTTGTATGGGTCAATTTTTCTGATGTAGTTCTGGTCTCAATCCTCACCCACTGCTGGTAGCAGCTCTCCTTCTTGAACACTTTCACAGCACAGAGACTTGGGAGACCTTACTGGTGAAGACAAAGGCACAGAAGGCACTGACTGCCTCAACCTCACCTCTGTTCACTGTCAGTATGTCACCAGAATTTGTAGGAAAAATAAATAGTTTTCTTCCACTAGTCTCTTAGTTTAGGAACCAAAGACACTTCTCGGTGTGAGTAGGCTGCTGGAATGAATTATTTTCTCTTGGCAGATTATGGCTATTAGAGGGGTTAGGAGGAAGCCTGATCCAGGCGAGGACTAGTCAGAGAAGTTCACAGGCCCTGCTGGGTGCTCTAAAGATTTGGGTGCTCTAGATCCAGATTTAAGCAGACTGATGTGAATTATCCAAAGAAGTTTATCCTTCACTAGTGCTATGGATTTTTATTATTTAGAAGCTTATGGGGAGGCGGAATGTTTGGTTGGTTGCTTTTTTTCAATGCAAAATGATATACTGAGGCTGCAGTTCATGCATTTTGCTTCACCCCTCTGTAGTAGGAGAGGTTGGCTCAAGCTTAATAACAGAGAAATGGAGATAATGTAAATTCGTCAAGTAAAAAATCTGTAGCTTGCATTAGTGCAACCATGTAAAGCAGATGAACTGAGAATGTCACAAGTGTGCACATGGAGTTTATATGCAGTACGCTGTGTAGTCCATACTCCTTTATCTGAGCTCTTAAACAGCCAGAAGCTGCAGCATTTTTGTTTGTGCATGACTAAAAAAAATAGAGGCATGAAAAATTGTAAGAACTAGATGTTATCCCAAAATTTACTGTACTAATATAATCTGGCACATGCTGATATGAAAGAAATAAATTGAATAGCACAGAGGATAATGAATGAAAGTGGAAGTGACTGCCACGAAGCACAATCAGGTCATCAAGAACTTGAGGACTGAGAAGAGTGTTTCTGGGAGAAAACATGGGAAGATTTTATCTAATTCTTTTGTAAAAATTTGTAAGAATTTGTAATTTAAAAAAACAATTTACAAAGGAAAACATGGTGAAGGTGTTACCACAGTGAAAGATAAGCTGCACATACCAGTGCAGATACTCACAAAGTGCTCTGGGAAAAGATCTGTGCAAGCACTGAGACCCCACCAGAAGGATATCTGAACCAGGAGAATAAATACAGTATAGAATCATAGAATGGCTAGAGTTGGAAGGGACCTTCAAAGGTCATCTAGTCCAACCCCCCTGCAAGGAGCAGGGACATCCCTGACTAAATCAGGTTGCTCAGAGCCCCGTCCAACCTGGCCTTGAAAATTTCCAGGGATGGGGCTTCCACCACCTCTCTGGGCAACCTGTTCCAGTGTTCTACAACTCTCATTGTAAAAAAAAATAATTCCTAATATCTAATCTAAATCTACCTCCCTCTATTTTAAAAACATTACCCCTCATTCTATCACAACAGGCCCTACTGAACAGCCTCTCCCCATCTTTCTTGTAGGCCCCCTTGAGGTACTGGAAGACCACTATCAGGTCTCCCCGGAGCCTCCTCTTCTCCAGGCTGAACAGCTCCAACTCTCTCAGCCTGTCCTCATAGGAGAGGTGCTCCAGCCCTCTTATCATCTTCATGGCCCTCCTCTGGACCCTCTCCAACTGGTCCACGTCCTTCTTATGCTGGGGGCTCCAGAACTAGACACAGTACTCCAGGTGGGGTCTCACCAGGGCAAAGTAGAGGGGGAGAATCACCTCCCTCGGCCTGCTGGCCACGCTCCTCTTGATGCAGCCCGGGATGCGGTTGGCCTTCTGGGCTGCAAGGGTGCATTGTCTGCTCATGTTGAGCTTCTCGTCCACCATCACTCCCAAGTCCTTCTCCTCAGGGCTGCTCTCGATCCATTCTCTGCTCAGCCTGTATTTGTGCCTGGGATTGCCACGACCCAGGTGCAGGACCTTGCACTTGGCCTGGTTGAACTTCATGAGGTTGGCATGGGCCCACCTCTCCAGCCTGTCCAGGTCCCTCTGGATGGCATCCCTCTCTTCCAGCGTGTCAACGGCACCGCGCAGCTTGGTGTCATTGGTGAACTTGCTGAGGGTGCACTCTATCCCACTGTCCATATCGCTGACAAAGATGTTGAACAGGGCTGAGTGTGGCCATCCAGCCAACTTGTTACCCACCGAGTGGTCCATCCATCGAACCCATGCCTCTCTAGTTTAGAGAGAAGGACGTCGTGCGGGACAGTGTCAAAAGCTGTGCACAAGTCCAGGTAGATGATATCTGTTGCTCGTCCCTTGTCCACCAATGCTGTCACCCCATCATAGAAGGCCACCAAATTGGTCAGGCACAATCTGCCCTTGGTGAAGCCATGTTGGCTGTCACCAACCACCTCCTTGCTCTCCGTGTGCCTTAGCATGGTTTCCAGGAGAATCTGCTCCATGACCTTGCCAGGCACAGAGGTGAGGCTGACCGGCCTGTAGTTGCCCGGGTTTTCCTTGTTCCCCTTTTTAAAAATGGGGGTTATGTTCCCCCTCTTCCAGTCATTGGGGACCTCACCAGACCGCTACAACTTCTCAAATACGATGGCCAGCAGCTTGGCAACTTCATCTGCCAGTTCCTGTCTGCCAGTATGCCCTCTTATAGTGTTCTTCACATTAACCAGCAGTAAGATGATCTAGGAATATATACAAACTCAGCCCGAAATCCTACAAAATTACTAAAAGTCCCTAAATCAAAACAACTAAAAATATCTTTCAAATTGCATTTATAGCATTCTAGGAGATAAAAGTAGCCAGAAAGATATTCTGAATGTGATTGCAAAAGCATGGGTGTTTGGATCTTTGTATTATATCCATCACTTTTACAAGTTACCAGAAAAACAAAGTCATCAGGGCTTCATGACAGCACTTGTTTGAAATAAAATTAGAGTGGTGCTTTTATAACCCCCTCTGAATTTTGTGAAGCATTTTGAGGTGTAAATCTTGGTGTGCCCCTCTTGGTCCTTAGTTTGGTTGCCAGAAAGTCAGCATATCTGGTCATGAGTGTCGTGCAGTTGTTGATGTGGGGGAAATAACCCTACAGCTCAATAAAGCACTGTCACAATGGTGCCGCTCTGTATGTCTGGACTCAACTTTTCCTAGAAAAAAAAAAAAACAATGACAAAATTATGAATCCATAATTTCACCCTCCTGTCTTACCAAGTTGAGTGACTGTCTGTCATATGGAAAATTTCACCCAAAATATCCATTCTGGGCTGCTTTTTTTAAAGATATGTTTAGCTGTTATGAATGTTCACTGCCTTTCCTGATGTTTCTTGTGGCATTGAGTTAGTATGGAACTTGATCCTGGCATGCAGAAGTTGGAGATTTCTTCCTGACCACCTCAAAGACACATTTCTGCTTCAAGATCTGAAAAAAATCTCCATGAAACAGACCTGTCACAGTTAAATCTGTTGTGATCTTCCCACTAGAAACTCTTAGGGGTCCAGAATTAAGCTCACCACAAACCTGATGTACCCTTGCATTTGGAAGTCTCCAAGGAGACCTTGTTGTGGCCTTTCAGTACTTAAAGGGGGCTTGTAAGACAGATGGAGAGAAACTCTTAGCAGGGCCTGTTGTGATAGGACAAGGGTTAATGGCTTTAAATTGAAAGAGGGTAGATTTAGACTGGACATAAGGAATAAATTTTTTACACTGAGGGTGGTGGAACACTGGAACAGGTTGCCCAGGGAGGTGGTAGATGCCCCATCCCTGGAAACGTTTCAAGGCCAGGTTCGACGGGGCTCTGAGCAACCTGATCCAGTTGGGCATGTTCCTGGGGGGTTGGACTAGATGATCTTTGAAGGTGTCTTCCAACCAAACTATTTGATTATTCTGTTCTTCAAAAAACTACTTCCTCACTGGATTTACCTTTCTGGAATCTTGTCAAATATTCCCTCAGATCTATTAAAAGTGAAATAACATTTCATGCTGTATTGAAATAGCAAATTTTATTTGTTTGTCATTTACCAGCAAGGAAACACTGCAGAGAGTAATCCTACCAAGGATTACAGAGTATTTTGACAAGCAGTAAGCACTCAGATTCAGCTAAAGTGTGCTTCTTCCCAGGCTCCTCAGTAATCCTGGTTTAGACGTGCAGAATAATTAAGATGTTGCAGAAAAACAGAGAGTCCTTGAAAGGAAAGATACAGATGAATTTGTAAAGTTCAAGAGCAACTGGACCATGAGAGGTACCAGAAAACGCAAAGAATGGTGCAAGTCTTGAAGAAATGCCATTTGAGGAAGACATTTCAAATTATTTGTTCTGAAGTAATTCAGAAATCCTAAACTTTTTATTAGAGCAACTAATCCTCCTTCACCCCAGCACTAAAGTTCTAGGTGTTATATATGATAACTATTAAAGAAAATACTACAGTTTATCCTCTACAAAATGCATGTTGTATAAAGGCTGGATGAAGAACAGGTAGCAGTAAAATCGTTCTGAGAAAGGAGTTTGCCTTTGTGTAGAAATTTGCCAAAGGAAAACATGTGTTTGAAGCTCTTTATTCCTAAGTTCTGGTTATGGTATTCAACCATTCTTGACACGTTTTGTAGTGGTTATTGCCAACTGAAAAGATTTTATGCTAGATTCAGCAATAGATTGTTCAGAGTGTAATTACCAGTCTTACAAAAATTTAAACAGGATTATTGCTTGTGAAACTGAAATTATATCTAGCATCTGGACACACTATCCTCTTTCCTCTTTTTCCTGCCCTTTCCTGTTCTTCAAAGAATCAGCATAGCATGTCATTATTGCTGTTGGGAATAAAAATCATGAAAATTGGTAAAAGCATTTCCAGAAATGTCATTTTCTCATTTAAAATTTTAAAAAGCCCAACAAATAAATGGAAAACAAGATATAACACTTGAAAACTACTAACAGCTTCCACTAGCTTTCATTTGAGGAAAGATCTTTTCTTACTTTTTTTCATTACTGCCTATTGATGGTATTTGATAACACAACTCCAGTCATCACTGATGATGTATAACATACATAAAAGAAGCCAGCTACCTAGTACCGGGGTTTGCTTTCCTGCAAAGAAACACAATATTTTTCCAGAGGGCATCTGAAGTGGCATACTACTGCTCTGATTAATTCAGCCCAAACCATGGATCCACCGCTGTTCCTAGTGAACACAAGTATGATGTAGGTTCAGTAAATTATCTGTGGTTGTAGGGGACAAACTCTCCAGAAGAGATGGTGGTACACCTTGCTAGACCACTGGGTGGTCGCTGCATGGCCCAAGAGTAGGTTACCTCAGTAGAAATTGTCCTTGACAATCTTTGGGAGGTCTGCTTGTCAAAGACAGTTGGAGGAAAACCTCATATGAAGACAATAACGATTACAAGGGTTATTTATTTAAGAGCAGGCATAGCAATAAAAAGACGTAAAATAGGAATAATATCAAGGAGTCACAATGGCAAGTTGGAGGGCATAGTAAATAAACCAATGAACCTGAAAGATGGTGATTCAAAAGAGGAACTAGGAAATACATTTACTGGATTTTAAGTGGTGAGAATTGATATTCCCATGCCATTAAAAATTGTTGAAGCCAGGAGTTTAGTAGGATCCAAAACCAGATTGTATGTTTATATGGATGAAGCTTGGAATAGTAGGGCTTTACAGGTTAAGGCTGAGAACAAACTGTTGGGAAACTAAATCCTCGAGTTTCAGGACTTGTTTTCAGAGCCAGGAGGAAAGTCTCCCAGGAGAAAGATCACCTTATAACTATTTAACATCAGGCCTCCTTGTAGGTCATGCCTAAATATCTGGTATTTAGCATTCCTGGCTACAAGATTTAGGTGAAGTCAGCAGTAGTGTGATGTAATCTGACAATTCGCATGAGGGGAAGGAAGTTCAAAAAGTATTTGCACTTATGCACGTGATTTCATTTTCAGTTTCAAATTCCCCATGTGACTCAGTTTGGCTGGCCAAAGTGATAGACAAAAGACACCCCAAAAAGCCCTCAGTAGCGATAAGCTAGAGATTTTAATCAGTCTAACTTTATTCTTTAAAAATGTTTTGCAGCTGTATAGCATACCAGTAGAGCAGTATAGCAATATCGCATACCGACTTCAAGCCAAACTGTGTTCACAGATAGCAGAAGGAAACTGTAATGGAAACGATGGTTTGCAGACAAGTTCAGAACTGCGGAAGAGGCAGAGCAAGCATTTATTGGGAAAACTATTTTGATCTTTGCATTCTAATAGTTTGCATCTTTGGGAAATGTGGCAGTGTGGAACATTTGGAGTGCTGGTTTCTGGAAAGGCTTCAGTCCTTGCCAGTCAGCAGAGCAGTTTTTAGTTTACATTCCGAATAATCCTGTACCTACTATTTTCTAGTTGGTTTATGTTCAGGCAAAGCTTGCCTGAAAGCTTTTAGCTCACCTACTCTTTACCTTTGCCTTTGCCCTTTACCTGAGCTAACAATAGATCTGGATAGAATACAGTTTATAAATAATCTGCTCCCACCATTTCCTTAATGGATCCTTTTAGTTTAGGCTAGAGTCCTCCATGATATTCAGGTCCCTTACAGCTTTTCCAGATCACTGGAGTCTCTCTCATACACATCATCTCCTCGAGCTGCTTTGTCCTCTATGTCCCCTTTTGTCCCCTGCCCTTTCTCTCTCTGGCAGAAACAACTCCTCTCTCGCTTTGTGTGTGTCTTAAAGTAATAAGCTTTGCTACATGTAGATCCACAGTCATATAAAACCCAGAGGCAGCTTAGGGAGCTTAGGCAGAATCTCAGTACCTAGGTCCAAGAGTATGAATCTCCTTGTCCCATCTCATCATTTTGTATGGGTCTGTGTGTTGACACCTGAATTTTTAACGCACAGTTTCCCTGGAGCCAGAAACATGTCCAGAATGGCTCCAGCCTTACCAGCGTTGAGCAGTTTGGTGCCCATATCACATACAAAATGGGAGATATGCAAAAATATGTGACCAAAGTGACTGCAGGGTTGTACCACACCTTCATTCATGCATCTGCTTCTGTGGTTTCCCACAGGTCTCATTTTTCTTGGCTGTTTTTCGCCTGCAATAGGAGATGATGCTGCCATCCTTGAATCCAAACAGTCAAATGCTCAAGAACTTGCCAGAATTTCCAGTGTAGATGATGTAGTCCGAGACTTCTTATCATCAGAAGGACAGGAATGAACTACAAACCGGGATCACTGTTGAGGTCATGTTGCTTTGCAGCAGTGAAAGGAGAATTTATTTGACCCAAGGGAGCTTCACCATGGCCCAAAGGAAGGGATGCCTGCAGTGCTCTCCACAGGCTGCTGCAATGAAGCAGTCACTGGATGAAAGGCAGATTTATGATGTGCTCTACCAGTCAGGTCACATCACTGGCCAAGAGCTGCTTGTGGTTGTCCATTTCGAAGGCATGTTTAAAGCCTCCACCTCCCTGCTCCTCAGCACAAGGAGTGTGAAGGGCAAGTCTTTTAGGCCTTTGAAGTAGCATCAGCACTGACCCATGGGCAGGCCTACCACTTACTTTAAAATCTACTTTTATTTTAAGCTTTTAATTGGATGTTTTTGGCACAGTGAAGGCATACTCTTTACCATACTCATAACAGAAAATTCAGTCACTCACCTTTCGCATATGAGCATGATTTGTCTTTGAAATTGTCTAGATTAGTTGCCAAAACACAGAGGCCTGCCACTCATTAATTACTCTTGCAACACGAAAAAAGGACACAGCATTAGAGTAATGCACGTCACCTTTAAAGGTTGAAATTTTCCAAGTGATAAATTTTAATCTTAGAAGAAACTTTTGCAATACCAAAAGAAGCAACTGTAGTGAAGGGGTTTGATCAGATTCAGAAAAGAAGGAGGTATCTACTGGTTGTGTGTTGCAGTGCCTACCATTCAGGGTGACTGATTCAGACAACTGGGTCCAAAACTCAGAGTCACGTATCTCCAGTTCCTGTACAATCCCTTGCAAAAGAGAGGAGACACAAGGAGATACATAATTAATACTGTGCAAGCTCAAAACATATTTCATCTTTCCCAAGGAGCCACTTCTCTCTGTAGAAACTGTCTTTGTTCTAAAGAGAAGAGAATGAGAGGACTGTAATGAGCAACAGAGAACAATTTCTCTGCAAGAGCTTGAAATCAGGAAAGACATTACTTTCCCTTTAGTTCAGCACCATGTTTATGGAGAAACCAGTTTTTCATCCATTGTATCAGATACTGACATCAAAATTCCATGTAATGTTCTTGTCCTTTGCCCACTTCTTTGTGGGGACTTTGTTATGTTAAGTCTCTATACAAAGAATCACCCTGAATTCAGATCCAATTTAACGAGCAAAGGCAACTCTGTGCAAGAGGATGAGGGAACTCTTCCCAGCAGGTATAATTTGTGCTCACAGGGCAGAGGATCATAGCTGGTACCTACTCCCTCTATTTTTTTTTTTAACATTTTTGCTTTTATGAGGTTTTCCACAGGTCTCAATCAATCCATAATTTATCCCATCAAAACCAGTCTGACGTATATTTCTTCAAAGTGAATAGAAACCTAAGTTCCCATGGGACTGTGAGGAGACGTGCACAGGAGTCAGGAAAAAAAGTAAGGGTGAAAAAAGGACATAGCAGCAAATGGAAAATGTTAAGAAAATAGGAGGATCTGGGTAGATTGAAGAAGGACCTTGCAAAGGCAAAAGGTACAAAGGCAAAAGGTACAAAGTCAATTTTGTAGGCACACTGAAGTTCCACATCACTGAATTATGATGAGACTTAGATGAAATTTTCCTCTTGATTTCCGTCTTGCTGAGTGCCAGTAGTGAAGTAGTATTCAGGCTTTGAGGACTGTTTGTCCTCAGCAGAGATTTTCTGGCTGTTTCCTATAGCTGCTGCATCAGCTGTAGCATTACTGCCTGGAAACAGCCTGGGCTGCCTTTCCAGGAGAATTATGAAAACCCCGGAACTTTGCGAGTAGCTTTCCTATGTAGACAGAGCATCCCAACAGCTGAAGCAAAAATTTAGAGATGTGTAGCTTTTTCTCCTCAACAATGACCATGGATGGCTCTGTGCTATGGCAGTATTAAAGCTACTGCACAAACCTGCTGGGCACTTGCTGCCATAGGGAGGCAAAAAATCGAGGTTTAACAGTAGAGGCAAGAGCTGGGGAAGAGTGAGCTGGCAGGGAGCACAGGAAAGAAAAACAGGCAAGGTGGTGTTCCTCAAATAGCGATGGTATTTATGTTGGAGTATGAGATTGATGTTAAGGGCTAGGTGAAGGAAGCCCATGCCTTACATTTATTGCTGAATCTTATTTCTTAAGGGTTGTCTGGTATTTCTGCAATATGAAAAATCCTTTTGAATCTCTGTGTATGTGTTTGCTGCAGGAGCATGACAAAAAGGCAGCCCAGTGGGGTCAGAAATGTTCCACGGCAAATCTGACACTTGAACAACTCAGCTGCAAGAAATTGATTTGTGCAGGGTGGAAATGGAAGGAAAACATTGTTCTTTTCAAGGCTTTTGGTAGGCTTTTTTTTCCCATCTGTTCACTCATTCTTGTGACCTACACTCATAGTTTAAGATATTTCCTGTTCCCAGAACCCTGCTTTGCACTTTTCCTTGGGTTTCCTTTTACTCTGTACTTTACTGTATATTTTACTGTGGTCAGACTTTACCTCTGACCACAGACTTCAATATCGAAGCATTTTTCCAAGAACAAAGCACTTTACAGGTTGTTCCAAGGCTCAAATGATGTTCAGCTTTCTGATAACATCCAGCTTACTATCTGCACCTGAGTTAGTACAGAAAAAAAAGAGTGTTATATTCTGAGAGGTAAAAAAAAAAAGGAATAATACAGAACATGGCCAACTGATAAATTCTGCACTAACAAAAAGTGGACTTCAAAGCATACATAATTTCTCTTTACTACAAATTGATATGGCATGCTTCGTAAGATTTTAGCTTCCAGTTGACTTTAGAAGTGTAAAGATCAGTTGCATAACTTCAGAGGTGTATTTAAGCCCGAAGGATGACATGTATGTTACAGCATTTTAAATCATGAGAAAAGCTCTAGGCTGGCCTGGGACTCCAAAGTGCTCAGACAGAAATTAAAGCTGTAAAGAGAAGCATCAGAAGCATCAGAATCCTCCAGTGCACTCCAGAACCCCACTTTGACAGTGAAATCTGTCCCCTTGCAAGGGTCAACATGCCTTTTGCTGTCCTGTCCCTTGGAGCTTTTGAAAGGTGTTTTTAAGGCCTCTGAGCTGTCTGTAGATAATTAATCATGCTGTATTTCTGTGGAGGGCAAAAGTCAGCAACAGGGAGGTTTGTGCGTGATACAGGTTCACCCACATCCTGCAGAGAGCTCAGCTTTATAACATACCTAAAAAGATCAGTAATTTCTACCTTGATAAAACACTGTGTTTCTGCACAGCCTGTTATTATTTGTTGGCTTCACTGTTGTTTGGAGGAGCCCTCATCACATGGCAGGAGTGGGTACTGCTCAAACACAGGGCATAAAGGCAGCCAGGTGTAATACAAAACAAGACAGTGGATGACTGTATTCAGAGGAGTACAAAAAGCAGTGAGATAATATAGCTCATGAAATGCCATCAGATGTCAAGTTAGATTTTTTTAAGATGTCCCGATAAGATGAAAGATTTGCCTTGCCTGGTTTGGGCTAAACTGGATGTGCCTGTCTAAATCCCCTGCTCCCTGTAATCCATGGAGAGAAATGGGCCAAAGTAATTGTCTCTGGCTGGTGTCTGAGCTGCTCAGGACATGTCTTGGTCAGGATGAGTCCTTGCCTTGGGATGAGAGACAGGATTCACCAGGTTTAATTCTCAGCTGAAGTTAAAAGGTGATCTCATACCTGTGGGAAAAATGCAGAGCATCAGCATAGCCCTGGGCACCGCTGGTATCAACACCCCCAAAATGTGTCAACTGTCATACTCTGCCATCCTGTTCAGTTCAGCTCACAATACCCTCTTGGAGCTGCCCAGAGAAGATTTTGTAGCTTCTGGCTGAAGAAAATCTCCTCCCCGAAGGATCTCACGCTCTGCACTTTTGTGCTCTGGATAACAGGTTGACAACATGAGCTCCAGATCAACTTCCTAACCATGTTCACTAACCTTAGTTGTGTCTTTTGGTTGCGGTGGTTTGATCTGTCACACTTCCCATCTGTGGGGCATTTTGGTATCCATCTCGGGTGCAGGAATCTCAGGACAATTTCAGTTCCCCTGAAGTTTCTCTTTCTGTGGGATTCCCAGAGATATGATGATAAACTCCCAACTGACACAGCAGAAACTACTCCAGCTCATTTTTTAATGTAATACACGGCAAAGACACCCTTGCAAAGAGGAGAGAAAAGGGAATAATTAGCTCAGAGCTGAATGCAAGGGAAGATTGCAGCATTATTCTTCAAAACACAGGCACTCTATGCAGAAGAAATTACAGTTCTTGGCTTCTGTCCCTCCAAGACGGCTGAAAAGCCACAAGCTTCTTCCGTTATCACTTCTTCAGCTTTGTGTCAGGGAGTGTAATCAGGCATCCCCACAGACTGCCTGGCACCGTCTGCTGGCTGACTGCTCCTGGCACCGGGGAGCAGACCTGGGCTCCCCGCCCTCTGCAAAGAGACAACGTGGTCCTGCGTGCAGCAGCCTCAGCTGCACTGAGATCCACCACCCGTCTCCACCTCCCTTATGTCTAACACGGTAAGAAACCAAACATCACCAGATTCATGTGGGCTCCTGTTAAATTCTTCCTTAAACTGAGAATTTTTGTTCTCTCCAGCTGCCCGAACATGCCATCCTAGGGCTTGCTGAATGCTGGAGGGATCCATCCAGCTTTTTCTATTTGCAGCTTAATATAGTAACCTGTTCCTTTGTCATCAGGAAACAGCGAGTAAAACAATTTCTTGACCTCTCCTGAGCCGGTGTGAGGCTTTCCTCAGCCCTGCCCCACTCTCTGCTGGTGCTTTTTCCTGGGAACAGAGCAAGTTGCTTTTAAAAGCCATCGAAACACTCAAGTGCCACCTGGTCTGCTTTAGCATATTAGTGGAAGCTGCTTAGGAGATCAGCTGGGAAGAAAATTCAGATTACAGTCAGTCTTTCTGAATAGGTAATATTCAGAGTACAAAAATTATTTAAACCCCATCAAAACGCCTGTCCCGGTGAAGATCCCATGCATGATATATAGTGTTGACAGTGTTCTCTTCTCCGCAGATATATGCTGCTAATATTATTTTTACATTAAAAGATAAAGTCTGCCCTTACTGCACTGCGGACCGAGCTGGTCTCCGCTGTGCTGAGGAGGCAGCCGAAGTCATGGAGGACAACAGGAGAAGGAAAGCATTGGCCTTCAAGGGCAGCATTGGTGCCCTCTTCCAGGAAATTTTCTGCTGTTTTCTGAGAATGGCTTGCATGAAGCAAGAGGAGGAGATTTAATAAGCAAGAGGAGAACCCACCAGCAAGCCAACTGAGCATTGGCGCTAGTCCATGCCTGGTGAAGCTAAGCTGGGTTCTGCCTGCACTGTGCAAAATTCCCTGCCTGCTTCCCAGCCACTGACAACAAAGCTCTCCAGGCACAGCCCAGGCAGGGTTCAGGGCTGTGCCTGGGCCAACACAGTGTCCCAGGGCCAACATAGTGTCCCTGGCCTGTGCTGTCGAGCTGGCATGAGCTGAGCGGCTGGGGCAGGATGGTTTCAGCACAGCTTTTGTGCCTTTCCCTCTCCCTGGTTCAGAGAGGGAACCGCGTGCAGGTCAGCCAGGCTGCACTCCCCCTCCAGCTGCATCACGCATCCCTGAAGATGTGTTTAGTGTCTCTGCACTGGGCCTGAGTGTGGAGGGACAGCAGAGGAGACATAGAGGGGACAGAGGTGTTCTTAGCCCTGGCTGGCAGTAGCCCGAGGTAGATTTTCAGGGCTGTAGAAAGGCAGTTTGCAGTGTGGCTTCTCTTGCAGTGAAGAGTGTTTTTTTTGTGTGTTGTCTTCTGTAACTGAGATGCTGATGATCTCCTATGGGTGAACAAGACATCTGTATCAGTAACCCCACGGCAGGTAGGATGAGATTGTTGCGGGAGCAGTTTTCTGCCAAGGCCAACTACGCCGTTTATCTGCACTCACAACTCGCCAGCTTCAGTGAATGGCTCTCTCACACAAAATTGCTGAATATCCAGGCTGCTTTATATGGTTTCTAACTCAGATTAGTTCTTGTGAGGCTGTGATATTATTTTTTTCTGCTCAGTAGCATTTCACTCTGGCATCTCAAATGTGAAAATATAAACATAAGAAATGCCATCCTAGGCATAAAAAGGGTCTGCGTCACCCCATTCTCTGAACTCTGCAGTGGCAAAAGAACTTGAGGAGAACACACGAGCCTGGCCTCTTCCTCCAGCCACTGCCTTGTGCTCCTCCTGCATCCCCTGCCTACACCCCTTCCCCATCCACTGATGTCCTGCCTATTCCTTTTGAAAAATTGCTGGTACTGCCTGCTCCCACAGCCTCTTCTGCACAAAGAGGGCTTGCTCTTACCTCCCAGTGCCTGTACTGAATGTCTTCTCCTGCTGCAGTGGGCTTCAGTAAACAGCAGCTCTGCTGCCACCTTGCCCACCGCCATCCTGGTTCTGTGCCACCAGCCGGGAACATATCCTAACACCATCCATCCTTTTCTCCCCTGGTCCTTCCCCAGACAGATTGTCCTGAACTTTGCTAGCACCTACCTTCTTTCTGCAGCTGTCTTAATGGCAATTGAGAACGCCCTCAGTGGGAGACCTCTCCAAGGACTTCCCAGTTTGGCCCCATTTTCAGAAGATGATGTGATAAGTTCCTGTAGTTAATGTTATGCTTAAATATCTGAGATATCTGAAACTGGTTCCTGTGTAAGCCTCTTTATTTTTACAAAAGTTTGATTCTGCAGTAAGAATATTCAGTGCTAACCACCACTGACCAGATGTGTGTAGGAAGTTTTAGCCAGAGTGCAAAACCCAGCTATTTTCCCATTGAGTGATCTTCAAAACAAGCATATTTAAAATTCTGCACCCTTGCAAAAACACCACGATAACAAAGATTACATGACTTTTAACGCAAGCTGCTCATATTCCGTATCTGATCCAAGGGATCCGTTTGATCTTCAGCTTTGTCAAACTTTGCCAGCCAAGAAAACATTTGTGAACAACCTAAAATAATTTGTGGAGCTGCTCACCTGTGCAAGGTTTACAGTGAAAATGAAAGGAGATAAATCCTACAAATTAATCAGGAAGTCTTTTTAAATTATTAAAACATTCTGTGCTTTCAATTAACTTTTTAAAATGATTTAAAAGCTGCAGAACATATAAAATAGGAATGCATTTAAATTAATTCATAATTTTTCTATTTATGCATTCATTTACAAGCTCCCTCATACTGAAGCTTAAGATGTTTTCTAGGTTCTTGAATGACTTTTCAATGCTATAAATATTTTTTTATGTTAGTAATAAATACTTATTTATATACTGGGAATTCAGCTGTGTTTTTAAATGCTGTCGTAAAGATACAACTAATAAAAATATAACTTTTGTGCTTTCCTTTATTGTCAGGAGACTCAGCAAGCTGTTGTGCTTTTCTTAGTGCTGAATACTGATTTCCATCCTGGCAAAGACTTCATTAAGGAAAATAAATTTGGTGTCAGTGCATTGAAAAAGCTGGCAAAATGCTGACAAAGTGGAATGCATTTGTCTTCAAAGAGCTACAGATTTTTAGATAATGCCATTATCCTCTGGGGCCAAAGATTTGGAATCAAGGAATTGTACCTTTGCTATCCTGCTTCTAAATAAGTATGAAGGGTCAACAGTTATTAAATTTAGCCATTGGATGAAGAAATATTAATACCTTACTTGTAACCACAACAGAATATGACAAGATGCAGAACAAAACCAAAGGCAATCCTTTTATTAAGTTTCCAGAAAAAAAATATTGCTCTCAAGTAGAGAAGTGCCCTATTTTATGAAGCACAATATCATTCAAAGCAACTAAAATATGAAGAGATAGGTGTGACAGGGTGCAACACACACGTGTCTACCATCACATGTCTTCTCCATCACCTTCACTCCCTCTTTTTCTGCTAGCTGGGTTATGTTTAGAACAAGCTTTCTCCATGGTCATTGTATTTCCTTCATTTTCCTTATATTTTTGCCAGTTTATGTGTATATCTGACGTTCAGTAAAGACGGGTTAAGCTTACTAGCATTCTTTACTATGGTATAGATTAAGAGCTTTTAGGGATTGTTGGAGCAGTTTGTGGCCCATCAAAATCTGCCTCTGTAGTTAAGATGAAAAAGCTTATGAGCATTCAAGTGGAACAGAGAGAATCAGCCATCCCAGCAGAGGTAAATGGAGCCACTTATGTTTTACATTAGATGACATCTAAATCCTGGCATCACTTATGCACGCAGATCCTTACCTGAGGGAACTTGCTGCATATGTTTCCACAGGGTTTGTGTATGAGTTAGGTCAGGGATAAAAATATTTTGAGGTCTAGTCAGTCCCAGTGGCTCCCTTGATAAAGTTTCTCTTATGAAGATGACTTGAAGCTCTTGTTTTCGGAAAGCCTAATGTTGCAGGTATTTGTATCCTTACCTTATTTTCACAGACTCTGGTAGTGAAGTGCAAAAAATATCTCCTTGCCTTTTACAGTACAAGAGCCTTCAAAACCAACAGGATGAAAAATAGATCTCGACAAAGAGCATATTCTGAATATTTCAGTTATTTGTAAATAATCTCACAAATTTTAAAGTGTTGGTCGTGGATGAAGATGTTTTGCTGATTAAGACTTGTGCTTGTTTCACAGCACAGTGTGGTTGCTGCGTGAATCTTTGTTACCAATATTTTGCTTGTTTTCATGTTTCTGGCTTTCTCAGCATTTACATGCATCTCCTCTGTATTCAAACCTGCTTAGAAACTTTTAGGTTAGATGAAATTGCTTCCACTTTACAGGAAATTAGGGAGAGTATTGTACCTCAGGAACCTGGTTTATTTTCCCCTTCCATCTGGTCACAAATTTTTTAAAGGGATTTTTAGTGTCAATTTTGCATCCCTTAAGTATGTGTTAGCTTGGATTTTGGTTTTATCTGCAAAGTGATCACAAAATCCATTAAAAATATTATGGCTTGTGTGATGTTACTATTGCCCAGTGCTTTGCCTATGTAAATTCGATATATAATGTTAAAATCAGGTCTTGCTCATTTATCTTCCATTACAAAAGGCCATCTGTTGTGAATTCCACATTTGAGTGTTCTAAAGTTGTGCAAATACAGTATTACCCATAACTCGTGGTACAATATGAAAAAATAATAATACTCAAAGGTTTTAAGGGAAGGATTCATTGCCAGTCAGCTGATGCAAAGGCTGTGAAGAGAATTATAAAGTGCCTTTTCCAACCCATGCCATATGGTGACTGGGGGGAAACCAATGCATGGTTAATTTATATGATGTGCGTTGAGGTAACCCAGTCAGTAGTAAGGGCTTTAGAAATGGAGAAACAAATAGCAGGTGAACTGGAAAGTCTCTGTTCTGGTTTACTGGAAAGGAAAGAGATGAAGAGGTGAATATAAGAGAGGGGACATATGCTGTGACAGGGGAGTAGCCACAGCATGGGCTCTGTGATGTAGCCGTGGGTCCCACCAGCCCTGTGACGGCAGGACGGCCACCGCTGCCTTGTCTTCTGCAGGCTGCCTTTCTTCTCTGTCCTCCCACCATCATGCTCCAGCTCACTCATAATACAAACCCTTATGAAAAGTATATTGGAACCGACATTCTGCTGTTTCATTTTGAACTTCTTACATTTTCTTTCCCTCCATGTTCAAGGGAAATAATTGTTTCACTGTAATTTGAGTGCCATTGCAGCTGAGGCTTGCAAAAAGAAGTATATATGTGTCCATGCAGTTGAATTGGCAAAAAAAAAAAAGGCACTGGAAATAAGAGCTTCTTGTTTCCTCTCATGCATATGTTTATTGATAAATCAGATTTTGCAAATATCATCCATAGTTTTTCAGGAGAACTCAGGAGCACTGTGTTCCTCTATAAGCTGTACATGCAGTAGGAATGCTACATAGCTCACAGTGTGCACATTTTAAAAAAATAGGATTTTCAAACAGCCTTGACGTTTAATTAAGATAATTATGTTCTATTTGTGCAAATTTGCTGTAGATATTTTTGTCTGTAAGTATCTGACACATTGCTATTTCCAAGATTTGATTGATACAGGGATTTGTTACAGAATAATAAAAATGCAGGCCTGGAAAAGACCTAGGCCCATTTCATTGCACTGACACAGAAAACGAATAAGCTAAACCATCTTAATTAAAAACATATTATATCAAAAAGTGGTATTCTTTATCCAAAAATTTATCTCTGATGTTTTTTACCCTTGATCTACTATTTAAACTGGTCCTGTCAGGAAGCAGACATAACACCATGTAGCTTAGTGAGGTACACAGAATAAATTAAGTCTGGTTATGCATTTTAATACACTGCTTTATGGCAACTAATGTGTCCTTATGTTTAAATGAATATTGAGCAAACTCTTTTGTTGGACTAGGGCAGAATAAATGCACGCTGTCTTCTCCTGAGCTGAGGACAAAGCTAGGCTGACCAGTGAGAAATCCTGACTTATTTCTGTAGATCAATTTCCCTGTGTTGATCTAACAATAGGGCTCATTACAGATGTTTAATTGGCTCTAGGAGTTGTAGAGACAGCAACTACAAGAGCAGTTTGAACATACGCAGACCGTAACTATGGGTGGAGTTGAAGCTGTTTCGAGTGCATAGAAAGCTCTGAATGTTACTGAACTTGCACCGTCAAAGCTTTTTGTGGGGGTCCCATTTGCTGGAGTGAGACCTTCACATCACAGACCAACAGGGAAAGCATCCCAGCATTTAATCAGCCCCGTTACCCTGTGCTCCAGCAGGGGATCAGCACTTGCTCCCACAGCACTTTTTCCTAGACAGTCTGCAGTGGCAGACAATCTCATATGCAGGCGTGCTAGCTTTAGAGGAACAAATTATACTCATTGTCCTAAAAAGCTAAAATAATAAATTATGTCCATGAATCCCTGTTATTACTGAATAGTTGTTCGACACAAATACAACAACCAGATTTTGGCCTGACTTCCCCCTCCTGGTTCTGTAGCAAAAAAAAAAAAAAAAAAGCAAAAAACCCTCAGAATAGAATAGAATAGAATATTTCAGTTGGAAGGGACCTATGATCATCTAATCCAACTTCCTGGAATATGGGTATGAATTTATCCTCTGTAAATTGATTTTTCTAGCCCTTTTCTTATATATATAATTATTTTTTACAGCATTCTGCAGCATAGAATTCACAATTCAATTACTCAATTTGTAGGGGGAAAACACACCATTCCTTTTATTTGCGATAAACCTCCTGCTCGACATTTTCACTATATTCCTCATAGTTGTTGTATTACTAGAAACAGAAAAAAAATAATCCCCTATGCACCTTTTTCATGCCCTTTAGGACCACGTTGTCATCAGTCTCAGCATCACAGGAGCATTCCCACTGTTGTACCCCGCATGGCTGTGAGATGGGACAAGGCCTCTCCTGCCACGTAGCTCAGACAGAGACCAAGGCTGGGAGCCTCAGCTTAAATGCAGCTCCTAAGAAAAGCTGAGAGACCTGTGCTAAAGTTTCCCGCAGCTGTCTTCAAGGCTGGACACCTACAGCCCCTCTAAGCTCGCTCTGAGCGCAGGCAACCAAACCCCAGGGGAGAAGGGTCCTCAGGGCCCTGGCATGGAGAGAGGAGACCAACCCCCAGCTACAGCCCTCTGAAAACTCAGTGTCTTATCTGTTTAATAGTACCACAGCTCTCAATAGCATCATGATCCTTTTCTATTACTTGTGCCACAAAAGACTCAAATATGTACTTATTACTAGGCCTCAAATAAACTGTTTCTCAAGGTCTTTTTTTTTTCTTATGTTTTGTTTGCAGTCCTAGTTGGAGACTTCAGCATGTAGTTTGAATGCAACTACAGATCTGGTATTTAGAGCTGCCCAATAGTTCTTTCCTAAGACTTTAATTCTGTGAAGCATACTGCAATTTACTGCAAAACCACAAATTCTTCTAGGCCAAAGGAGTAAGTTTTGGGGAGAAGGAAAGTGATTGTGTTCTTCCAGAGACAGCTCAATTAAAAAAAAAAAAAAAAAATCATTTATTTGGGATACCAGACTGCAAATCATGAAGCGTAGACTGAGAAGATCTTTCCAAAGCCATCATCCCTTCAAGTCATAGAATCATAGAATAGTTTGTGTTGGAAGGCACCTCTAAAGGTCATCTAGTCCAGCCCCCTGCAAGGAACAGGGACATCTTCAGCTAGATCGATGTCATCACATTTTCCCTTTACTGCATCCTCCAATAATTGGATTTGTCTTGGCAATGAAAATGAGCCAAGGACCGTTCTGTGGCCATGCGGCCAACTGGCTGGACATGACTTAAAAAGATATAGCTCATCTACCAGACTGCATCCAACAGCCTACTTGAACTGACGTTGGCCTGCTAAGACCTGAGCCATTCCTAAGCATTGTATGGGAGAAAAACTGGTGGTTATGCCAAAACCATGCCAGGAATTGAACTAACAGTGGGAAATAATAGACAATAATCGGCCAGTGCGTGTGCCCATGCCCCACCAGTTTGGTTTGCTTGTACTGATGTAGGGTGAAGTATTGTTTCACTTCTGCTCCTGCAGTGGCCACTGCCTGGCGACAGCTCACCTTCTTTTTAAGTCTCCTTTTAGCATCTGTCACAGCAGAGAATGGTTCTTCCCTCCTATACAATGGAAATTGGGATAAATTTGCACTTCCCTGTAGAACAGCCATCCTTTCAACTCATACTTTCTCCAGCAGCTCTGCCTCACTGGGTTAGCAGTTTGTCTTTGGAGCTCATGTGTTCTGGCAAGGGTAAGAAGGATGGTGTCTACAGATGCTGCCTCTCCCTTGATGCCTGTTTGTTGGGGCATTTCTATTTTCACTGCCTTTCAATATGTGCCATGCAGGGAAGCATGTAGCCCTAATTCCCTATTCTAATCTGTAATTTGAGCCTTTATTAACATATATGAAATTTTAATGAATATTGCTTTCTGCTACCATTGAAGTAACACAGGCAGAAACGAGCTGGTTGCCAGTACAGCTGTCAGACATGCCTGTGAAGGAGAAGTTGGAAATCTCTGCTAGAGAATTGGTATCTGCAATTCTTTACACTGGGTCATTAATGCAACACGTTGCTGCTCAGTAACTCTATGCACCATTTTATACCATTACCATCCTCCAGCACTTTTATTTAAACACATCAGCATCAGCTATAGGTGACACCAGTCACTGAAAACTTTATTAGCATGTCTCTTTGGTCTCCAAGAAGTTTTGAAATTAGGTGAAGTCTTTACATGCTGACTATTTTGGCAGACTATATTGTTCTACAATTTATCAGTTGATAACTTTTGCTGCCTCACAGTCCTTGTGTTTTCCCAAGTGAAGAACCTTTGGCTGAGCTCTGGAAATATATGCGTTTCACAGAAATGAAAAGTTATTAAATCAGTACTGCAGGGGAATGCAGAGGAATGATCTGTTTGTAATTCTGGGAGAAACAAGTTAGAACACTGTTCTTAAAGCTTAACGAAATTACTTAAAATCTTTCACAAAAACAACCGACCTTTTTCATCTGGTCTCCAAGGATTTTGTTTATCTTTCAGATCTAGTTGCTGCAAAATACTGATAACGCAGAAATTCCATGAGGCGTTAAATCTCCATCTACCAGTGGCTTGCCGAATTAATCAAATTACCTTTTAAAGTTAATGCAGTCGGTGAGAAGAGTTTAATGATATTCAAAACCTTCATGGTAATAATTACAGATGAAGAGGGTCAGTCAGTTGAGAATTAATGCAAAAAGTGCACAGAATGATAATCTGAATTAATGTATCAGACTATGCAGAAAGCATTGGGAGAGTGAGCCATGAAAATAAAATTCATTTGCTTCCATTCAGAAGAGTGAAATAAACTTGCATGTGTGAGAATTTGAAGTAAAGAATGTATTTGAGGCTTGAGATATGCTAGAGAGGAGGTGGCAGGTTGAGAGAGGTGAAGGAAGGGAAGAAAAGGAAGAGAGAAGGTGAACAGGGATTAACTGGATTATCTCACAAAGTTTCGAGCTGTCAGTCTTTCTATCATGACTCAAAGACAGAAGCTTTTCCATGAATCTCTCTCACCCTGAGGCTCTCTCACGCTTTTGATTTTCTCTATTCTGCATGCATTTTTTTTCCCAGAGTTTTAGAAATGATCAAATACCTGGTGATAGCAGGGTTTTAGGTGTCCTTTCCCATGCAGTTCATAGTTCTTTTGCTAATGAACAAATTGAACAATCCTGAAAGGACTTTCTTAAAAATTAATACAATGTGCTGCTCCCACTTAAGTTGAATCTGAGTAAGCTCAGACTGCACTCAGGGTCTCACAGAACTGAGCAGAAGAGCAGTCTGTGTCCGAGCGAACCCACAGCTGAGAGTGTGAACAGAGACCATTGCCTCTGAGCACCTCTTCCTTCTGGTGCCTGGCTTCAAAACCTGCTGTCACTGAGAATGTCACGGTTCCTGGCTGCCCAATTTCAGATTTGAGAGACGTTGCTGTCAGAGGAAAGTTACTCAGCATTTTCTGAAAAACAGTCCTCTATTACAACTTGACTTCCATAAATATCTTCAAAATTATAGTAAATTTTTGAAAATCTTGTACATCTTGATCATTTATTTCCTACTAACCATTTTTGTCACATATCTGTGACTTAAATATACCTAAGAGAGACGTCGTCAGTTGCTGTCTTTTCCACACTATTAAATCAGCTCAGGCATCACACTGTAAATGCTCCTAAAAACTGAGGCAGTGTTGCTTTTATGGTTAATTGCATATTGAACTTTCCATGTGCTGTTTTCACATTTCAAGCTGCACTGGATATCGGCAGTTCAGATCCTTGTTTTGTGTCTATGAAGGGATTATCAAGCCCACCGAGCCCCCTGCAGACAGCCTTTTTACATAGCAATATGATTATGCAGTTGGACTACGAGGGTATAAATTATGTTTCTGCATAACTATATACTGCGCTCTTCAGATCAGCAGTACTCAACTTGCAGAAGCCAGAGAATTGCATTGACATTAGAGATTTCCAAAGACTGAAGTTGATCATGGATGGGTCCTTCATCACAGTTGTGAAGTCATACCAACTTTTGATGATGTGCCATTGTTGTAACTCAGCCTCATCCCTTGAGGCTGCTTTGTTGTCCACCTGTCTCCCTAGGGGATTACTCTACTCATGGGAACAATCGTATGCTGACATGTGCTGGTAAGTGTTAAACCCTCCCTTCAGGGGAGGTTTAGACTGGATATTAGGAAACACTTATTTACTGAAGGAGTGGTCAGGCACTAGAACAGGCTGCCCAAGGAAGTGATAGAGTCAGTCGCCACCCCTGGAGGTGTTCAAAGAACATGTAGATGTGGCATTCCAGGACCCAGTTTAGTAAGTGTGGTGGTGTTAGGTTGATGGTTGGACTTGATGATCTTAGAGGTCTTTTCCAACCTTAAGATTCTATGATACTCTTGCTGCTGGTTTTGTCCTCCAAGCGTATTCCCAAGAGAAAACTCAGCAGCTTCTCCCAGTTCTTCCATGAATCTCACAGTGTGGCTGTGCCTTCCTGAGGCTGTTCTTGCTGCTTTATGAAACAACCAAAGGACAAATTGAGCACATCATACTCTGGCTTTGTGCTGTGGTAGTCCAAAGTAGCGACATAAGGACATACTTTGCTGCAAAATCAGAGGCTGAATATGGTTCAGCTTCATTCAGCGGAGCTGACTTTGCAATAACACCTGACATATTGTCCCATTAGGAGTTATAACTTTTAATCAAAGCACTTAAAAATACTGCAATTCTTGGGTTTTTGTTGCATTACAAAGAAATTCGGCACTGTCCTTGCTTTGCTGCAAATATTTTTGTTTGCTTGTTTGTCATTTAAGAATTGTAGATATTTGGTTTGGCTGTGTTTGATCTCACAATCTGGCAAAAAAAAAAATTCCTGTGGTGTAAGGGTTTTTTTTATGAATTGCTGAAAAGTAAAAATTATGCAATTATAAAATGTTATAGTTAATCCCTTAGTGATCTTGACATTTGCAAAAGGGAGAAGTGTGGAAATACTCTTGGAAGTCCTACAATTTGCGAGCATATCCAGCATAGGTCAATAGTTGTTTTAAAAACAAGTATCAGTGTTTTGTGTGACACATAGGTTATGTGGGTAGAGGTTAATGCCCTCTTCTGTACTGATTTCATCTGGAAGATACAATAAGATTTTCCAAATAAGAATTCTGTTATTACAGCTGTCAAATCTAAGGATTTGGTTTGAAGGACTCTCTGTAAGGCTCGTCAAGATCTTGCTTCAAACCATTTTCCATTAGCTTTTTACCTAGATATAGACTCCGGTGAAAAGTGGCTGTAGACAACATAAACCTTTCTTTAAAAAAAAAAAAGAGAATGAAAATAGTTTTAGCCAAAAATGAAAGCCAAATCCAGGTTTGTGATGCTTCATCCCTAGATATGCTTCAAAACAGTTAGAAATGCCTCCTTCCCCCTTCCCCACTCCCATCACCTCCTTCCCATTTTGCAGCAGTTAAGCAATGGAGAAGACTGTGCTGCAGTGTAGGTGCAACATGATTTGATGTTCTGGTCCAGATGTTATTGCAGGCTGTGAAGTGACAAAATACGAGCATCTCCTGTCATGTCATTGGCAACAAAGAACTGACCAAGGAGATGTTAGGTCTGGGCAGATCGTGCCCATCTTTTATTTACTACTGCCCAATCAGTGTTTTCCTGAAGCAAAGTGCTTCGATGGTGGTAGTGGAGTAACTCGCACAGAGACATCACAGCTGCCATGTAGCAGATGGACTTCTCCCATTTCATATCCATGTCGTAGAACCAAAGATCAGATTTACCAGCTTTAAAGTAGGTTTCCGATTTCAGTGTTCTTTAATAATTCTCTTTGATGTAATGCCTTTCATTCCTCACCATTTGTGACAGCAATGCATTAAAGTCAGCCTTATACTTTTGTCAAGGAAGTTCACCAGCTCCCACATATAAATTCTCCTCAACAGCCTTTTATTCTGATCATGGGGAAGAAGAAAACTAACAGTAATTTACTTCCTCCTTAGAAAAAGGTGTTACTGATTTTGGTAATAAAAGAGCAAAGCTTTCTGAGTTCACTTTACAGCTTTAACTACTGACATTGCATGATTTTTTCTAAAGAATACCAAACATAACGATGCCTTTGGCCAAGTGTTTCTCACTCATGTCCTCTCCCTCTCTCAGGGGAGAGTCCCTGCGCATCCCACACGTGTTACAGGGTGCCAAAACCCAGTCCTGGCAGTCCAGGCAGGTCTGTGCAGGCAGCACACCCGGAGCTCACAAGTATTTGGGATTACTCAGCTAATTCCCTCCTTGAGCTGGGAATGGAAAAGCACAGTTATCATCTGTCCTGAGAAAACCTGTACAGCTCCAGCCTTAATGGAGTTCAATGGTTAAACGGGAGTTCTCTAGCATGCTAGAAGGTCACTGCCACAGCTGGAAGCCTGTGCTCGGCAGAACATCACAGGGTTATTAAAGTTCAGGTGTGCTGGTAGAGCCCCGAAGGCGAGTTTGTCTGTGCAGACACGGAGCAGGTACACTCAGATTTATTAGTTTCTCAGTTTCATTTCTGACTTATGCATGGCTGTGACAGCATGTACACTTTGTATAACACGATGCAAGTTCTTTTAACTCTTATCAGTGTATGTCATCCTTGCCCAGGGCTGGGTCCATGATGAAAGCAAAACTCATGAGCTTTGTACATTCCCATTTCTCATTTTCAGTGGATATCTCATTTTCAGCGGATATCTCCTGTGCTTCCCCAGTGCTATCGGCAGTCCATGAGCAGCTGCTTCTTCTGCCTTTCTCTTTGCTGAACCCAGAAAGTCCATTTACATGGCATATGTATCTGGCATCAGTGATAGAATCATAGAATAGTTAGGGTTGGAAGGGACCTTTAAAGGCCATCTAGTCCAACCCCCCTGCAAGGAGCAGGGACATCTCCAATCAGACCAGGTTGCTCAGAGCCCCATCCAACCTGACCTTGAATGTTTCCAGGGATGGGGCATCCACCACCTCTCTGGGCAACCTGTGCCAGTGTTCCATCATCCTCATTGTCAAAATTTCTTCCTTATATCTAGTCTAAATCTACCCTCTTTTAGTTTAAAACCATTACCTGGCTTAAAGCATTATCCTTGATGCACTCCAGGAGTCTCCTGCATTGCCTACATTCCTCACCTGTCTCTTCTTTCTTAAAAAAAAAAATAAAACTAGTAGAAAATATCAGCTTTCCCATGCTCCTTGGTTTCTCATGCCACCTAAGGTTGAAATCCAAAACTCTGGTCAAGTGTGCATATCTAGCTTTGTTGTCTGAGACTTAAGCTTGAAGGAATCTCAAATAAAATATTTGATCTATGGAAAATAGTACTAAAAACCACTTATTCACACACAATACTAGCTGAAAAATAGCTTTTGAAGTGAAAAATTAAGTAATCCTTAACCAGTAGTTAAGAAACAAGTTGTCCAATCCTGCCAAAGAAATGATCTGTGAGTATGAGGGATAATTAATTTATACCAGTTCAAAAATTCCTCCTGAGATGTCAGCTGGTATCTTACATTACAGAATGAAATATTTAAACCTTATAGTTTCAAGAATAATCCTAGAAAGTCAGTAAGACTCCTAAGGATAAGATAGCTGTTCATTGGGCAGTGCTATATTTCACTTCGTGTCCCGGTTTCTGCAGCGGGAAGAAGACCATGCTTCTGTGGCGAAGGTGTGGCTGGGCTCCCCCAGCCACGGAGATCTGACAGACCAGACTTGGAGACCTGAGCACTGGGGAACTCTTGATGGTGGCCAGGGGCACAAATGTTTCTGTATTGGTCTGAGCTCTGGTGAGGTGCTGGATCTTCCACTGCTGCACTTGTGCTACTACCAGGAACGTCTTTGGGGCAGAGAGTGGTGGTGGTGGACTTTCAGGTGCTATAGCACTTGCCCAAATGTTTTTGCATTTCCAGGAAGCTCAGCAGAGCTGCAGGCAGATGTTATGGGACAAAGATTGGACAGCCTAGAGCGAAATACAGTTCAAGGTTGAATGTCTACATGTGTTGGGTTCCTCAGCTGTAAAAGGAGGAGAGGATGCCCTCACCTGAAACCTGGGAACACAGACACTGAGGTCACCATTTTTGCTAGCTAATGGCTTGCTAAAAGAAGGCAAGTTAGATACTGGAGTTCTTTCAAGGTCCCTAAAGATTGACATTTTCCTTATAGCTAGTGAGCCTATTACATGGTCAGGCTATTGCATTTCCTAAGGGTGCAGGGTAGGCTTTAATTACTTAGCTGTACCAAATACTGAGAATGTATGATGCTCTGAACATGAAGTTTGATACTGATAGTTATAGAAAACCATTAGGAAAACTTTAAAATCAAATCAAGAGCATGAGCTCAAATTTATATATTTTTTTTATTAAATCAAGTATAATTTAGCTCTTTATTGGGCATGGTACAAAAATCAGGAGGATAAAATTCATGCTTGCATAATACTGAGCTTTTATCCTCATCTCTGCATATTGAAATTCTGGATTAATTAATTCTCTGTAGTCTGTTTTTTAATTTAGTTTTGTGAACAATTTATTGCTCTGGAGACTGAAGCCTTTTTAAAGCAGAGAACAGGCGGGGTTTAGCAGTGACTATGTGAATTTCCCCAAAATACATTGCCGGTGAATTTTAGCTCCAGCGTTATTGATTAAGAGGTTATTTGGCATTTGTGCTCTTTTGATCTTTGACTCTTCACTGAGATTGTCAACATGGCTGCAGGAAAACATCCCTTATGGTGGTGTGTTGTCAGGGGACCATTGTATTGGTAGTAAGTCATATCTTACATAAAACCCACCTGAATATAAACTCCAAAATACTTGTTACATTTGCTAAAACAAGCTATAGAATATATAACAGTAAAGAAAAAAACATCAGTTCCAGTTCTTGGAAAGAAACAGTTGGATTTTGGGTTTGTTTGGGAGAGGAACTCTGTGTACACAGTGGAGATATACACCGAAAAAGAGGAATGTGGTGGACAAGCTTCAATCCCTCCCTGAACCCCTTCTTGTTGACTGGAAGCCAAGGTGCCACCATCTTGGCAACTGAAATAGGAATAGCTACACTGTGGTGAGGTTAAGTGGTAAACGCAAAGACAAAATAATGAAATTAATCAAGGTAACCAGAGTTGCCCTCCAGGGATGAGCACCCAGACCTCTGTACTGTTGAGGTGCTCATTTTCATGTCCCTGTGTGCTGCATTTTCACACGTGCACCCTGCACCCTAGATAACCAGTGTGCCCTTGAAGAATCTCTTTCTTCAGGCTTGAGAAGAAGCTGGCTGTGGGGAAGCCAAAAAAAAAGCAGGGGAGATACTGGGTGGAAAGAGAGCTCACAGTAAACCTTCCCTTGTGAGACTACACGTATAACCCCTTTTCTCTCTGAAACTGTAGAGAATCCATTTTTTCTGCAGATCACTTGTGGTTTGTATGCATGAAAATGCAATATTTCTGCTGCAGTGAAGAGCTTTCCCATGTAGTTTTACAAATTGCTTTGTTGTATTCAAACCTTTTTTATGGCTTTATTCTCTTCTTAGAAAGAGAAATAAGGCAAGTATGACTCCTTATAAGCTGCTCGGAGATCGCAAACTGCAATCCATAGAATTATCTCCCTTCGAGTCCTTCATGAATCTCAGTAACTTTGGACTCACGAAGCAGTAGATCTTTTGTATGCAAGTGGTTATAAAAATGTCATGCAATAGTCTGCCACATCCATTGATCATGTGTTCCCGTGCTATACTACTCTCCCTATTACAAATGCATGAGTTATTTCTTGTTTTCACCAAAGATTCATTTTTAGGAATGAAGAGCATTTTTAAGAGGAAAAACCCTAGAACCAAAGTACTTGCCTCAAAAAAAAAATGAATGGGACAAACAACTCGCCACTGTGTATGCATCTGGTAGCCTGGATCAGAAAATTCCTGTGATCCAGGAGGTCCAACAGGAGCAATCAATGCACCCATCTGCTCCTCCCCAGAGCAGTGCGCTTACGTACGGTGTGGAGAACATTCCTCCACTGGAGCCTCCTCATGGGAACGTGTTCTGCGGCTTATCAGCTCCCAGTGGCAGACATCCAACTTTCAGAGCAGAATCTACATTTTGCAGCCAATATGCAAATAATATCCAATCCCTGAAAATATCACCTTTTGTGCTTTTATTGTATGTACTAAAATCCATGTTTACTGGAGTCTGCGGTCATTGAAATACACTGGTTTATCCAAAAATCCTGACATCCCAGAGACTTGCATTGAAATGCGTGAACACAGCTGTTATTTGGCTAGATTGAGTAATTGCTCCTAAGCTACCTGACGAACCCCCCTCCTTGCTGAATTCAGGGAAACATGTTACTTAGTATAACTAATCCTTTCTCTTTCACAAAAACAGATCAAATAAATTCATACTGTCTCTGTTCAAACATCCTGGTCTCTCTTTGGCCTGGAGGAGGTTGAGTTGTTCTTTGCTGTTAAATGAGGTATTGATTTCCTCTTTCTGCTGGCTGACGTCCTGTCATATGAAAGACTTTAATCAATACATCATATGTCGGCTATAGTTATTTCACATATCATATTATTATTAACATCGTCATCATTTTTATTAGTTTACGTTTCTACTCCAGAGTATTAGCGTGTCTTTCTTCTTGCTCCTTCCTCTAGTTCCCTTTCAATGTAGGAGACCTCGCAACATAAACTTCCAAAGAATAAACTTGTGCCTCTTTATGCCAAAAGCAGGCAGCAAAATGAAGGAATAAAGAGAAAACTGGCCTTTCCCAAAAACCTGCCACTGCCCTACCCTTTCTGTATCATCCTGAGTGAGCTGTTCCATCTTTCCTTGCCTGGGTATGGCTGTACCAAAGAAGAAATGAGCTTCCTTTCTTCACATTCTTGATTGCAGAACTTCTCCCGGCAGGGTGAAACCATCAGCCCCGTCCTGTGTAGGAAACAAGTTGGATTCCCCGCTGCCATCAGTGGCCAATGCCCACTTTCCCTTTGCCCATCTTTGCTGCCCAGGGACCAGCTGAAGCCCCAGGCCACGATTCACCAGAGCAGCGTTGTACTGGAGTAACCACCAACACAGGTTGTCTGAATATCCTACAAACTGCAGTAATTACAAAAGGACATTTACCCCTTAATTCTGATCTCATTCTCACTGCATTTTTACACAGCTATTGGCCTCAGCAAGATGCTTCTCCATTACATAAAAATGGTTGAGAGCTGGATTGAATCTTCGTTTCTGTAGAGAGACTTTCTGCTGCCCATATTGTCAATCCACACGCTTCATTTTTCGCAGGATCTGTTGGGACTCCGAGCTGCTCAGAATTAGCCCATGTAATTTGTCATATCTCCTTTTCCCAGGCTTTTCTACAATGATGCGTTTCTGTTGCGTCTAGCGTTGCTGTCTACTTTCAAGTCCATTATTGGGAAAAGACACAGCTGGAATCTCTAACAGAGGAATAGCAAGCAGAAATTCATTTCTACTGTTGCATCCTTTTTTAGCTATGGTGTCCCTTGCATATCTAGCACATAATTAATGGCAAACTACTCTTTTAGAAAGAAGTTAATGTTTGGCTTTCAGCATTTTCAGAAGATATGTATCTTCAGGGGAATTTATTCACCTTGTTTATGAATATATTTTTTTCATTTACAGATACATAATCTTTATTTTGGTCAAGAAAACAGCAAAGGCTTATGTTAGAGAAGTGATTTATGAAATATATTTAACTTATATAATTAAGACTATCTTAAGAAAACTTGCATTTCTATTTTAAACATTTTTTGTAGCTTACATTAAAAAATAAATTATCTGCATAATGAATATATTTTAGAACATCTACTAATGAGTTTTATGTGTCTTTTTTCTATAGAGTTGTAGACATTTTGGCTTCTAATTGATAGCAATTCTACCTTCTCCTGCTTCCAAAAGGGCAAAGCAGAGTTCTCAGAAATACAGAGAAATCCTGTAGAACATCTGACCTTCAGGTCTTGAGAGACAGTTATCCAAAATATAAAGCTTTGCACTCGAGCCCAGAGCAAGCCTTGTGATGCAGAAGCAAATCCTTTCATTCCACTGTCTGCAGCTGATAGTCTAATGATGAATTTTTTTTCATTTCAGGCTGTTTAAAATGTCCATTTAAATGACAGAAAAAGTAAGGAGTTTAAATTATTTGACTTAGGAAGAAAATAGGAGCTATCAAGATCCTTAGCTATATGCTGAGACTTAAATTGTGTATGTGCATAATTTGAAATTTATACATGAAACTGTGTGTTAGTTACTCATCCTACATTTTCAGTTTGTTTTCAAGTTGTCATACCAGACTTTTATTTCAATGCAGTCATGAAAAAACCCTTTGTACCTGTAATTTCATGTAATTGGGCTGTGATGGGTGCTAATGGACAGATGAAATAGCTTTTGACAGCTTTTCAAAATTCGTGGGGAAGGGAAAATACCCGTTCTTTTTACATAAATTCATCTGTGACTAACAGCTGTGATTATGATACTCGTAACTGGGGGAAACACTACCTTATACCAGGATTACTCCTGCTGAGCTGAATGAGGCCACACAAGGAATTCGTCTCCCCAGCCTGACAAAGGGGCTATCTGACATTTTAACTTTCCTGCTTTCACTTGACCTTCAAAATCATACCCTCAGGATTTTTACTTTTGACTTTGCAATGAACTTCTAATTTTCCTGAAATTCTTCTTTTCTCTCCACAAACTGTTTATTTGTGAACACAAAACCTGTAATTTCTGGCCTTTCAGAAGGTATCAACAGTGATCAACAGCAAAATCATTGAGTACTGATATGAAGCAGTTGAAAATGTTGACTTTTTGAAGTTATTAGGAATTTTGTCTGTCTTACTATTTTTGAATTTGTTCCTAAATAGGTTAAGTGCTTTTACAGGGAAAGAATGTCCTTTCAGATAAATCCAAGCCCAATGATAAGTTGTATATTTGTTTGTAAAATAAGGTATAAACCTTAATTGTTAATTCAGCTGCTTACGCAGCAACTTTTTAGATGCTTTCACTTGTAGTTGGTATTAACTCTTCGTAGAAGAAAATTTCATTTGAGCCAGAATGGGAAGAAAAGCCTGCTGGGATACCCTGACTAAAAGTTTAGTTTTCAGGACACCATCAGGAGGAACGTGCAATGCTGAGTTATCACTTGTGCATTTTCATTTACTGTTTTGGTCTGTAGATTCAGGCAGAAAATAAACATTCACTTGGTGATTATTAGCAACACATAGAGAATGGCTAGAAAAATTAATTTGCTAACAAGGAGTTTTGTAAGCACCTGGTCTAAAAAAAAACAATTTCCTATGTAGTTCTGTTTCTTGCTTGATCGGCTTTATGGCTGAATTGTAGTGAGATTTTCTGTTGTCCCTGCTTATATATGCGATCTCCTTCTGCAGAGTAATTTGACAGCAACATGCAAGCAACCACTTGAATGCGCATCTAAACCGAGACTCAAAAGTGACTGGGGTGAGCTTGTGGGTATCTGAGCCATAGTGTCTCCTCTGTGTAGCTCGCTGCTTTCTATGGAGTCTGTAGGATCTCAATTCTCTTTCATACCTTCTCTCTTTTGTCCAATATGGTTGAAAGTGGCCAATGGATTAGGAAGTTATTA
>WHYT01001097.1:126532-213790 GCA_009806455.1 Tetrax tetrax
TGAAACTGTGTGTTAGTTACTCATCCTACATTTTCAGTTTGTTTTCAAGTTGTCATACCAGACTTTTATTTCAATGCAGTCATGAAAAAACCCTTTGTACCTGTAATTTCATGTAATTGGGCTGTGATGGGTGCTAATGGACAGATGAAATAGCTTTTGACAGCTTTTCAAAATTCGTGGGGAAGGGAAAATACCCGTTCTTTTTACATAAATTCATCTGTGACTAACAGCTGTGATTATGATACTCGTAACTGGGGGAAACACTACCTTATACCAGGATTACTCCTGCTGAGCTGAATGAGGCCACACAAGGAATTCGTCTCCCCAGCCTGACAAAGGGGCTATCTGACATTTTAACTTTCCTGCTTTCACTTGACCTTCAAAATCATACCCTCAGGATTTTTACTTTTGACTTTGCAATGAACTTCTAATTTTCCTGAAATTCTTCCTTTCTCTCCACAAACTGTTTATTTGTGAACACAAAACCTTTAATTTCTGGCCTTTCAGAAGGTATCAACAGTGATCAACAGCAAAATCATTGAGTACTGATATGAAGCAGTTGAAAATGTTGACTTTTTGAAGTTATTAGGAATTTTGTCTGTCTTACTATTTTTGAATTTGTTCCCAAATAGGTTAAGTGCTTTTACAGGGAAAGAATGTCCTTTCAGATAAATCCAAGCCCAATGATAAGTTGTATATTTGTTTGTAAAATAAGGTATAAACCTTAATTGTTAATTCAGCCAAAACTCCCCATAACATGAGTAAATCTGTATTTTTTAAAACTATTTACGCAGCAACTTTTTAGATGCTTTCACTTGTAGTTGGTATTAACTCTTCGTAGAAGAAAATTTCATTTGAGCCAGAATGGGAAGAAAAGCCTGCTGGGATACCCTGACTAAAAGTTTAGTCTTCAGGACACCATCAGGAGGAACGTGCAATGCTGAGTTATCACTTGTGCTTTTTCATTTACTGTTTTGGTCTGTAGATTCAGGCAGAAAATAAACATTCACTTGGTGATTATTAGCAACACATAGAGAATGGCTAGAAAAATTAATTTGCTAACAAGGAGTTTTGTAAGCACCTGTTCTAAAAAAAAACAATTTCCTATGTAGTTCTGTTTCTTGCTTGATCGGCTTTATGGCTGAATTGTAGTGAGATTTTCTGTTGTCCCTGCTTATATATGCGATCTCCTTCTGCAGAGTAATTTGACAGCAACATGCAAGCAACCACTTGAATGCGCATCTAAACCGAGACTCAAAAGTGACTGGGGTGAGCTTGTGGGTATCTGAGCCATAGTGTCTCCTCTGTGTAGCTCGCTGCTTTCTATGGAGTCTGTAGGATCTCAATTCTCTTTCATACCTTCTCTCTTTTGTCCAATATGGTTGAAAGTGGCCAATGGATTAGGAAGTTATTAGTAGCCAAGGGAAAATGGGGTCACATGTAAGTATGCTTTTCAGCGCAGTCCAGAGTGATGTGAGAATAACCAGGAGCTGGTCTCCAGAAGGAGTATTTCCCAGGTCTGCTGAAAGGTGGAAATATATAAATAAGATACTCAGGATCACTCGAGATGTAGAAAACCATGGCACATTTTACCAGGCTTCCCAGGGCAGAGCTCTGTAGCTCCAGCTGAGCCCAACCACGCTTCCTTCTCCAGAGACTGCCACTGCTGCTGACCTGGAGGATGATGCTCAGTGGCTGGTGGAGACCCATCTGGCTTTTCAAAGTGATTTGCAGCCAGGCCCTTTGGAGGCTGCACCTCTAGATACTACAGCACAGAGGAGATGAGTGACAGGAGGCAGCACTTCACTCAAGCTTGCCCTTCCTTGTTATGTCTAAAAGTTTTCTACCCCCATCACCCTTTTCCTGGCTGAGGACTTTGAATGTGTCTGTCCCTCCTGTGAATCTGCTGATGTCTTGTACAATTACTGCCTCAGCTCACCTGTTAGACCTGTTCTTTGTCCTGCTTTCATTCCTTGATGTCATGGAAGATGAGATACCAGCTGATAAGCTTGACCTTAAGATTAATCATCCTTGCTGCATGGTGGCGTTTCCTTTCGTAGTCTGAGCCTGGCTGCCCTAGGAGTCCCGCAGCTCCCAATTGAGGAGGTATGACTTTATTCAGCTGAAGGTTTCACTCTCCTAATGCAGTCAAGATCTTTCTTCCTCTGGATCACATGGGAGGTCCAATGTAATATTCAATTCCATTAAAAAAAAATGAGTCTAGACACTTAAAAACATTATTTAAGAGAATACTCGGTGTAAGCTTTGGATTGTCAAGAGTCTGCTTGCAGCAAACCAAGAATTTTATTAGCAGTTTAGATTTTAATTTATTTCTCTCTCCTGGACATCCGTCACTTCACAGGTTTCACAGTTGGGATGGATTTCAGAATTATGTCTGCCATTATTTCAGTGTTGTCTCTGACACTGAATCATACAGTGAATGCTGAATGGTAACTGAACCGTGTGTTGCTTCTTAAGGTTCTCTTTATGACTATGTCTCAAGAGTCTTGCTGCAAAGAGGCAAAAATCTTTCCCAATTAAGATTATAAGGATTTTTTAATTGTCATGCCAGTTATGACGAATTACCTAAACATACATCAAAAGTAAATTACTTGATTGTAAATTTTTCTCACAGTCAGGGAAGCTATAGAGGAATGTCAGGGCTACTCAACATCGGTTTTCATCATCATTTAAAATCCCTAACACGTACCTGAGTTTTCCACCTTTGGAAAAAGCATCATAAACCTTCATCTTTCTATGTTGCTGCTAATAGCTGGAGGAAAGGCAACAGAAATCTTACCTCAAAGCTCACTACTAATAACTACGGTTTGTTATGTTAGCTCAGACTGGAACCTTTTACTATTTTAGAGAGAGATTGTTGGGCTAATTTCAGTTAGGTGCTCCCATAGGAAGTCCCCTATACCTCCTGATTGATGGAAATCTATTTCCTGTGCAAAGAAAGTTGTAAGAATTGCAAATTTCTTGGTCTATGTCTCTGGAATTTCAATAGTGTCTGGAAGATTTCAGAGGTCCTCACTCCCTTCCTGCAAAGCCTCTAAATGCTGCAAGAGCAGAGACCTTCTGGTCCAGGTAGCATATAGAGCTTATAAATTTTATAGTGACAGGGAGAAGTGCCGGAGGCAAAAGTCTCTCTAGTATTCCAGCTTCATAAATGCCACATGTGTCATTAAGCTGTTGGGTATTATTGATCCTAGCCAAAATAAGATCAAAGAGGGATGCCTTTTGATACTTCAGTATGAATACATTTTACTCCAAATATTCCCCCAAATTGTTTTTTCAAGCAAAAAGGTTCTGTATTCCCATGTTGTCCATAGGTCCAAAAAAAGGATGTTTTGAACTTCAGCATCTGACACTGTCTCGTGCACACTGGCAAAAATATCTGATTTCAGGACAGAGAGGCCAGGGCGAGCTGTAGCCTGATTTTGAGCCATGCTGCCAGGGTCAATGACCGTAGGAGCACCACACCTTGCTCTCCCCAGGCATGGTGCTGGAGGGCAGCTGCAACACCAAGGTCAGCATGGCTCCTCTGGTGCAAGGAGCTGCCAAGAGAGGAAAATCAGCTGCAGGCATGTGATAACAAAACTGAGGAAAAGTGCTAAAAATACTGATAAAATCCCTTGCCATTCCTACCAGGGTTCAGGTGCCAGGAACTGGTGGTCCCCAGCCGGGCACCAGGTCTCCTTGGCCCCGACACAGGTGGAACTCCAGCCCTGACCTTCCTTCAGCTGCAGGTTGCTTGCTCTGCAAGTGCTTTTGATCCATTTCCAGCCACGGTCAGATCTCTCTGGGGTTTTTCTCAAACTCGCCTTGTTACGAGGTTGCGAACATAACCTTGCTCGATTTTTCTGCCCAAAGTGCTTGCAGTCTTTTTCAAGCCTCTTTGAATGAAGGACTTTGCTATGCACAGAGGTGTTTCTGGGTCAGCTTTATCAAATAATCCTGATACTGGAGGCACATTTTATACCACTAAGATAACTTATATCACTTTCCCAAATGAAATAAGTTTTAGTGGAAAAGGACCTTTTTTTGGTGTGACTGTCTCTGACCTTATTTTATTAATTGTGGGAATACTTTTCTTTCGTACTACCAATTGAGTCATAGAAATAATCAAGTGAGGTAAATAGTCTTTCCACGGGAAATTGCTCCCCTTCGGATATTTGCCAGCAAATATCACCTGCATGTGAAAAAAAGAAAATACAAACCATGCTTCATAACACATTTCCCAAAACCAGACTTGGTTATCACAGGGTAATCACACCTTTTCATCATCTGAGCTTTAACGTTTCCACAAGCACAGCTTTTAAATGTACTTGTTTGCTCTGTGTGTTTTCTGAAAGCAGGGGATTTGTTTCCTTTCTGCTCTTGCCCTCAGGAGCAGAGAGCACGGCACTTCCAGGCGTATCCTGGAGATACACGTGGCTCGGCATGCGGCAGCCACGGCATCTCAGAAACCTAAAAACTTCCAGATTGGTTAAAGGCCAAAAGGGTCCATGGGTGACTGTGAGATGCTGAGGGGTTGCTGTGTCACTGAAGTCCCAAGGATAAAGCCTTTGAGGTACCTCTCAGAAGATTTAACTCATTTCTCCAGACCTATATAACTGTTTAGCAGCTGCAAACTCTATCAATATGCTTGCGGTGTTACTGGTGCACTTACAGTATGCCCCAAAAGAGACGAGAACCTTCTCCACTCCCAGTCAGCATTTTCAGACTGCTCCAATGATTGTGTAAAAGTGGGAATTGACATAATTTCCCCACCTGACAGGAAGACAGTACCCGGAGAATCATTTTGCAGGTATAGCTTTAGAAAAGAAAATCTAAAAAGAGTTACTTTGAAAAGTAAGGGGGTAACATTCATCAGAATTCAGGTTCCCCCAGAAATTTAGGCTTAGTTTCTGAATCACAGATGTTCTTCAAAATTCATGTTCACTCCAAATGAAGCCATATCTGCAGCCTAATACATTTTTTCTGGTGAGCTCAACCATCCATCTCGAAAGTTGAATACTCTAATTCAGAGCATTCAAGATTTACTAATGTAGCTCTCAAATTGTAATGCAGATAACAGTGCCTCTCTGTGAAAGCATTCAATTTAGAGATAAAATAGAAAAGGACTCTATTCTGCATTTCAGCATTGATATAATTTAAATGCCGCAACAGTGCAATTCATTCTTGCATGCCTTTGGCTAACTGCCAGCACAGAAGTGGTTTGTGGGGAGCGGGAGAAAAAGACAAGGCATTACAGAAAATAAAGCATACTGGGAAAAGGGTGATTTTAATGGTAGGAACTGTACCTGTGCTATTATTTTTTGTTGTACAACTCAGTAAAACTCTGCCCATAAATTGTTCATGTGCAGGCTTGACCCATAAAGTGCGTCATTTTTCAAGGTCTGCCAACTATTTGCCTATTATCAATGCTGGTAATTACTCATTTACAAACAAAGAAACAGTAGAACTGAGAACGGAAAAGCAAGACACTCAGAGGTTGCCCAGGTTCAAAAAGAGCTGCCTTCAATAGGCAGCTCAAACATTCTGATGTGGGGCAGGGCTGAGGGGGCTTTCGCCTACATGTGCTGCAGGGCTGGGAATTGGGGTGGACCCACTGTCTGAGCAGGAGAAGTTGGGATATTTTGCACTGAGATTTCCCTGGTTGGATTGTTTTAGAATAGTTTCTTCACATTAGAGTCAGTGCGAATAAATTATTTTTAACTAACTCTAAATATTGTGACTCATACAATAAAAAGAGAAGTATGCTTGTGCTTTAGCAAACCTGGAAACAGTCTCTTAAAGATTAAAGAACAGCACATGCTTTGTGCAAAGTCCCTTTAAGTGAGGCTGCCCGTTTCCACAGGGCAACCACGGCTCACGTCTGTTTAAATGAAAACTGGCAATCATGTTCCTTTTAAAATAAAAGAAGGGGTGAAAGTTTCTGTAAGAGCTCGTTTCCGATATAACTCACCCATTCTCAAGCCAATACTGTGGTCCGTAACAAATGTTCCGGTCATCCACAAGGTATTTCTGTCAAAACAATGAAACAGCTCTCAGTCTTCACCATCTGTTTCCTTACAGTAATTCTTGTTTTCACTTGATTTCCCATCTTATGAGTCTTTTAGGTTGTCCAGAGACAGGCTGGTTTCTGCAGGTTCACTAAAGGAAGCCCCAAGTGTGATCATTTGAAGTTAGTGAATTTTTAGAACACAGAATTAAATTGCAAAATATTTTGGCTGTGTTACAGTGAGGATTGTAGCAGTAAGGAGTGCTGTTTATTTTTGATTAGGAAAATAAAGAGTAAAGTGGCAAAACAGAAGAATGGAGGTAGGGAGTTGGACTTGTTCTAATTGTGGTCTTAATACAGTCTCACTGCTGTGTCTGCATCCAGTCGTAGGGTTACTATTGACATAGTGTTGATTTCTATTTGGAAACACAGGAAGCATCCTATGAAATAAGGCTATATGTCCACCTGGTCCATCAGGTATCCCTGAGTGCCTGTGCATACAGTGAGGTGGAGCATAGCAGAGAGTTGGTGTGGAGAGGGTGGTGTAGCAGTGCTTGGTGGTCTTCAGTGCTTGCAACCAAACTTATTGTGGTCGTGTGAAGCTGATGTTAGGATAGAATCATAGAATCATAGAATAGTTTGGGTTGGAAGGGACCTTTAAAGGCCATCTAGTCCAACTCCCCTGCAAGGAGCAGGGACATGCCCAACTAGATCAGGTTGCTCAGAGCCCCATCCAACCTGGCCTTCAGTGTTTCCAGGGATGGGACATCCACCACTCTGGGCAACCTGTGCCAGTGTTTCACCACCCTCATTGTAATTTATTTTTTTTTTATGATATCTGGTTTGAATCTACCTCCCTCTATTTTAAAACCATTACCCCTCATCCTATCACAACAGACCCTGCTGAAGAGTTTCTCCCCATTTTTCTTATAAGCCCCCTTTAGATACTGGAAGATCACTATAAGGTCTCCCCAGAGCCTTCTCTTCTCCAGGCTGAACAGCTCTCTCAGGCTGTTAGCACTCCTTGGCTTAGGCAAAGCACTGCGCTGGTGTGGCTGGACCACACCTACGTCAAAGACGGTGAAATCCAGGTAGCGCTGCGCTGCGGAAACACAAGTCTCTGCTCATTCAGGCATGTCTCCAGTGACATGCCATTTGGTCGCATACGTTCCGAGTGACCCCTGAAACTGTAAAAATCTTACAGTGATGAAGCTAATGGCTGGCTTAGAAAAATAGATGGGAGTTTATGTCTGTTTTATTCTACCTAATGTCAGTGTGTGCTACTATCTCTAGAAATGCTTGGTCCTCTTATTAACTCTATAAGGCTCTTAGTTACTTGATACATTGAAATAATGACTTCAGTGGGTTATTTGGCCATTCTGTTTTCTAATTAAAATGAAGGTATCTCTTTACCTGAGATTTAGATAACTGCTGCCTTTCAAACATTTGAAATGTTACTTTGCTTTTGACTTACAACAAGACAGAGAACAGGAAGACCCTTATACAATATTCTTTAGTATATCATCTTTTGTTCACTTACTCTCTGAACAGTCTCAGGCTTTTCAGTTTCTCTCTGACGCAGTACTTATTTTCTACCTTTATTACACTGTGGCCATTAGTATTTGTGCTACCCCTTTCTGATATCTTTCCATTTAAACTCTGTTCTTTTGAGATACAAAGCTCAGAACAGACACAGACACACTGTTAAAGGAAAGGGTGAGCATCTTTTTTACCTTGGGACCTTATCAGTTAAGAATTGTCTGTTCTGCTCCTTGTGCATCCCAACATTTTGACTGTTTCTGTAAGCAGGAGTTCATTCTGATCACACACATAGGTCTTTTTCCTTTGTGGCTGCATTACATTTCCAAGCTAGTAGCGCAGAGTTGTTCAGACCACTTCCTTTGCGTTTGTCTGTGTCCCAGCTGTCACATCACTTTGTCAGGACTGTCTTGAGTTCCTCCTGTTTTTTTTCTAGTTTTGATTAATCTAAAGATTTTTTTTTTCTATTTGTCTGTTCTCTAGTTCTCTCTAGTCGTATATAAATATAATTACCCCCCCAGTTTCAGCACGCTCAGGTGTAACCTTCATTCATACTGAGAAGTGACCCTTTATTGATGCATCTGTTCCTACCGTGTTTGCAGGCCATGTCACTGCTTATCTTTCACACCATGATTTACTTATCTTCTTGTACAGAACTCTGGCAGTGTGTTTTTGAAACTGCTGCTGAGCCACATCAGCTGCTTCCATCCGCTATCTCGTAGGGTGGTGAAAAATGAAACAATCCCTCTGAGTCCCTCTGTCTGAGCAGAAGTGTAAGAAGGAGTGCAAGAATCACGGCTGTGACTGATCCATTTGCCTTTTGTTCCTCTTACTCAAGAAAAGGACAGTTGAAAAAATCTTCCCTACTACAACATTTGACTTATGCCTTTCTTGTTGACTGATTCTCACTTTTACAGCCTTGTCTTTCCCTATCTTAAATTAAATCAACATCAGATATCATTGAAGCCAGGCATCCTTTGAAACTTCATGCTGATAGGCAGAGGTAGATATCAGCTAAGCAGCAGGTATTAAAATGCCAGGATCAGCTTTAGGAAAGGAAGATATAGCTACTTTACAAATGCATTTTCAATTTTTTGTTCTTCCCTGTGCTCCTAAAGGGAAAGCAGCAGTACTCTTTGATCTTAGAAGACTGCAACACATCATGGAGCATAGCAAAACTGTTTCCTTGCTTATGATAAGAGCCAAAATGTTTTGTTCTTTCCCATTGTTTTAGTATTAGATTGCCCTGCAAATTGCAGAACAAAGCAGCTGATATTAAAAAGCAATACTTCATCTCTGCTCATTACATGAATAAAAAAGGAACTGGAGAAATGCGTGGCATGAAAAATCCGTTGGAGCCATTAAAAACTGCCTCTGGCTCAAGAAGTCCCTGACCTGCCACATGCTGCTGAGTGGGGCAATATCCCTGTATATTTTCCCTGTGCAATCTTTCCTTTCTTTCTGTGCTATCTGCTATTGACAGCTGATCAAGAAAAGGTGCTGGGCAGAATGGAGACCCTCTGCAGAGTCCCGCTGTCCGGGGGACGGAGGAAGGACAGTTATTGAGTGGTGGCACCTGTCTGGATGTATATGGAAAGCCAGGTTTGTCCTGGAGAGATGAGGATGAGCCATTATACCTTGTGTGAGGCAGTCGGGTCTTCGCTCTTTACTTAGATGGCGCACGGGAACTGGAGCTGCTTGGACGATTATCTGATCGTTTCCTCCTGAGCAAAAGCAAAAGCTTCCCTAAGAAGGCAGACAGAGGGTATCGCTGCTTTGCGAAATTCTTTAACAAAGATTATAGAGACTGTATTCAGCAGCTTTGAAATACGATGTCTTTAATCAGCTCCGTGTGCAAAGATGGGCTGAGGTAAAAGACAGGGAGGGAATGCACGGTTCCTTTTAATTAAAATGATTGATTACTACAGCGTGTGATAATCCAAAACTGATTAATGTTCTTAATGAATTACTTTAATCTATTTGTGAGTTTCTTTTTTAGTCTCTTGTGGGTATACGTTATCAATATCTTCCTTTGCTAAAGCAAATTATTTTTCCTCTCTTTTTTAGGACAGTTTATCCAGAGAGCCACATTCAGAATTACAGATGTTAGAAATCTGAGGTTGCTTATTCAGAGGCAGGAGATTTAACTAGTTATTATCTAAAACATACAACCTTTTAATAATCTTCCCCAGAAGGGCAAGATGCAGAATGAGATGGTAGTAATTAGAGAAGTCACGAATGTCAAATTATAGCTTGAGTAACAGTTTAATCAGTGATTAGTTAATGCTGGTCAGTGTCTTGCCCTTTAGAAGGACATGGTATAAATCCCAGTTGATGAGTGATCTTATTGCCCTCCTACATCATGGGGTAGTAGGGGAGCTCCTTGCCACAGCCTGGTCCTGCTGGAGCATCCCCTACCTCCCATGGTGCTGCCCAGGAGGTGATGATCCTGCGTTCCCCCTGGGACTCAGCAGCCCTTCTCAATGGGAGGATGCTGAGGAACCACAGGTTTTTCAGGGGTCACTGCTCTTGGCTGAATCAAGAAGAGGAGGTATGTCCACACCTAGGATTTGGAAGAGGTGATGGCAAATTGGTCATGTGATTGATGTTGTTTCTGCTCCATTAGGAAAGCATGAAAACAGCATGTCTTCACTGCAGTCCCTGGTCCCATCGCACATTGCGTGCACAGTGTCAAACCAAAGGTCCCAGTCTCTGCAGGATTTCTGTCTCTTCTCTTTAATGGAAGTTGGTGGAAGGAAATATCTCTTAAATTTAGTAACTCTGGAACAAGATCTTTGAATCACCCAGCTGCTTAACACCTGGTTAAATGCTGCTCAATGACTTGGCAATAGTTAAATTCCCTTTCATTAGGCAGATTTGATGCCAGTGCCACTCTCCCTAAACTGCAGTCATCACCAGTCAGTACCGGTCCCTTTTAAAGATCCCAGGACATCTCTCACCAAAGGTGATCAGTCATTCCAAGAAGGACAGAGGATTCTATAATTTTTCTTTTATCACTTGTCCTTCCTTCCTAAAGCCAAGGCATCTCCTCCTGTGTGGTGCAGAAGCTCATCTGTAGGTCTTCTCTCTCATTTCTTTATAAACATGCCTCTGTGCTCGCATGAGCCTTTCACAGTACAGATGTGTTATGTCTGCATACCCAGCGTAAATCTGAGACACTATGGAGACTTGACGATGGAAAAAAATACTCATTCTTCCCAGCATAGGGTGGTCTGCTGCTTCTTCATGCCACGTGATTGACAAGCAGGAGTTGTTAGATACAGCCACCATTGCTGGAGCAGCCAATGACTTTGGGGGTCTCCTTTTATCTGGAGTATTGCATCCAGCTCTGGAGCCCCCTACATAAGAAGGACATGGACCTGTTGGAGCGAGTCCAGAGGAGGGCCATGAAGATGATCAGAGGGCTGGAGCTCCCCTCCTATGATGACAGGCTGAGAGAGTTGGGGCTGTTCAGCCTGGAGAAGAGGAGGCTTCAGGGAGACCTGAAAGCGGCCTTCCAGTACCTAAAAGGGGGTTGTAAGAAAGATGGAGAGGGACTTTTTTAGTGGGGCCTGTTGTGATAGGTTGAGGGGTAATGGTTTTAAAGTAGAAGGAGGTAGATACTGTTGGGTCACATTAGCAAGCAAGTGAGTGTTGTTAGGCAGAGCTTACAGCCCAGCAACAAGGCTGCTAGCGGGGATGGGCTGCACATGTGCACAGGAGAGGCGGTTCGCACGGATAGCTTCATGAGCGCAGCAGGTGTGTGCGCAGCGGGTGTGCGGGTATTTAACACTGTGTTGTGCGGGATTAAAGGGAAGGCTTAGCTTGACGGTATCCGTGTGATGCTCTGCCTTCCCCGGAGCGGGGCTCCGGTGTGTCCCAGGTTGGATTGTTGGCAAGAGAGCTGACAGATACAGACTAGATTAAAGGAAAAATTTTTTTACAGTGAGATTGGTGGAACACTGGAACAGGTTGCCCAGAGAGGTGGTAGATGCCCCATCCCTGGAAACATTCAAGGCCAGGCTGGATGAGGCTCTGAGCAACCTGATCTAGTCAGGGATGTCCCTGCTCCTTGCAGGGGGGTTGGACTAGATGGCCTTTAAAGGTCCCTTCCAACCCAAACCATTCTGTGATTCTATGATTGCTTTGTGCATCCTACATAGAGCCTGCAGGCAAGTAATCAACATTTTGTTGGTTGGAAGAGGAAGTGGATCAGCTCCATCCATCCAGAAGACTTCAACATTAGATATTTGTCTTCTGCTTTAAATTCAGCCTGAGAATGTAGTACCCCTACCTACAAGGGTAGTACCTATTATCTGATGAGTACTCGTGTCCAGGGCTGGCACATCCCCACCACAGTCACCCGTGCTGTGAGGTGGTTAAGGAATATTATACAATGAGGAAGTAGGCTGCTTTTTTTCTTTTTTTTTTTACCCTGAAGTTCTCCATGCTCATCAAGTTTGAAAGCCTAGGGCAAGATTAATTAAAATCAATGGAGCAAAGCAAATTAAGCACTTAAAAGTGCTCTTTGGGGGCTATCAAAACCAGAATAACTCAAAATAAATATTCGAATGTCTGGGGCTTGTTATGAGACTATTTTATCATTCAGCCCATTCATCCTCTTTCTCTCTCCCTTATTTCTTTGTCTGCTTTTCACACAGCTCAGTGGATGCTCTTTCCTCAGCATTTCACACCAGCATCTCTCTGTGCAATCTCGGGACTCTGCTCCCACGCACCTAAAATAAAAATCACACTCCAAACACACAGCCTAATCTGGCAACTCTTACTCACAGTAGTAAGCATTGCAGAGATATAATTAACACTGTTCAGGTTAATGGGATGGTTTGTGAGAAAAAAGAGTAGGCTCACAGTTCTAAGTGGCAATCATGGGATAAAATCTGCATTTTATTTTGACTCGAAGAAGCACAGTTTTATATTGTGTATACATGATTATCAGGAAAAATCCTATTACTTGCAGGTATCTCCAAATGCCTTAAGCTGTCTCCCCAGTTATTTTCTAGATTGAAGCCCAGACTAGACTCAGCATCCTCCAGACAGGAGGAGCTGTAAGGTAAATATTCACTCTATGAAATCTCAGCTCTGTTTGGTTTTGGTTTTTAATTCAGTCTGTGCTTCTGTGCCACCTGAGTGGTCCTATATGACCTTGTCTGGTAGGAAAATCTGGTAATTAATATATGCTTGCTTCTCCTTGAGGTTTTAGTGACTCTTAAAGTGATTCCAGCCGTACAGTCCATCACTCGTGAATGGGCTTGTTCGATACTTCCTAGTATAATTCCAGATGTTATGGGAGGACTATGAAGGATATCATTGAAATTTCTAGCAAAATAGTAGTTTTCTACTTAGACTGTGCTCAACCTGATTACACAAGGTGAACTGTGGCATTCAGAACTCCGTTGCATATTTAGCAAACCTTATATTGAACTTTTGACTTGAAGGAGTAGCAACCTGAAGGTAAATTGTCCAGATTACACTGTGTCTTTGGCTCCATGTGGTAGGAAGAAGCCTCAGAGTCCCCAGGGTCCTGGCTGCTTGTCGTGTGCTGTGCTGGGGTGTGTATATTCTGAGTCACCAGGCTTCTCTGGATGCTAAAGCAGTGGTGCTGCGTGGTGAGTAGGAAACACTTTCAGTTACTTGCAGCCCAAATGACACTTTTTGTGGTATCAGAAAACAGATCAACACACATTTTGAACTACCAGATAGAGTTATTACTTCAGATCTGGATTTTTTTCCCCGCTCTTGAATAATTTTTTCGGTCTCTCCTTTCAGCTGGGAGATTGCAGTGACACTGAATGGTGCTACACTTGTGCCAGCCAGAGTGAAAGCTTGCTTTCAGAAGGCTCCTTTATTCCTGAATGTGAGAGATATTGTTACCCAAAAAAGTGCTCTGGCTCCTGTAATAACCTTGTAGCCCCTGAATACAATTTTTATTTTGGAAAAAAAACCAAACCAAAACAAACCTATTTGTTTGTTTGTATGCTTTTCTCTGCTGAACTTAAAAGTGCCGTGGTTTGCTTAAATAAATATGGAGACAGGACCAAAGCTGTGCGATACGAGCCACTGCACAGAGGCTTCACTGAGGGAACAGTGCGGTGTTGACCCTGGACTTCGTTAGGAGGATACTGCCATTTTCATCCTTACTGAATCTCTCTTCTTCAAATGCAGACATCTAAAAGTGTGAAATGCAATTTTCTATGTGATGCTTGAACAGAAAATAAACTGATGGCTGATGTGTGACCTGGGTGAATGAATACACACACTGAGTTCTCCTAGAGACACACCAGTCTAAAAGGTTCAGTTCAATAATCTACAATTAACAGTTTCTGGATGAATAAATTTCATCCTGAGGCCTGATGGAAGGCCAGCAAATGTAACGCAAGCGGTTCCAGGTGCTTAGCAGCTCTGATCAGTTACTGGATTTTGTAAGTGTAGTTGACAGACAAGAGAAATTAGTGAAAAAAGTAACTAATTCGGATAAAAACTCTTTCCAATGGTAAATGGCACAGCTGTTACTTTACTTTTAGGACATTTTGATGGAAAAATTAGCAACTTGGTAAAAAAAAGTGAATACTTTCAAGATTTTAGCTGTTGAAAATCTGGAGAATACTGAATATAAGTCTTCAGAGACCTTTTCCTCTAATTACCTTTACAAATTATTTCAAGGGATATTGCTAGCAAAGAATACCCCTGTTAGCTATCTCCATGGGAGAGAAAAATACTTTTTGCCTCTCCTCACTGCTTTTAAAACAGAGGAAGGTAAAAATAAGCAATTTACTTAGATGCATTTCTGCATTAACAACTAACAAACCTTTCTTATTTCTAAAGAGCCTTTTCAAGATTTGGGTCTTGTATTGGCATGTTATCCTTACAAAAACTCAGCTGGATAGGGAAGAGCATACTGAGAATTTACGTTCCTGAGGGAAATTCAGACTTATTCCAGTTAATAAAAATAATTCAAACATTACAGAAAAATTATTTCGGATTAATTTATGCTTTCAAATAACTAGTTGAGTTTGGGCTGCCTTGCACCCTATGTTTGCTTTCCATAAACATTTAAGTGATGAAAGTTTACTAGCATGGATGCTCACAGGTAGCGTATATATGCACTAAATATTCAAATAGCATTACTTGTTTTCATGTAGAGATTAAAGGCCCCCACTGGGACTGTTGCCCCCAGGAGCCTGTTTACATGAGGAAATGCCCAAGACTCCATCCTATCATTCATGGTGTCCTTTTCAAGGCCACAGTCTCTGCCTTTCCTCTCAAATTCCTTCTCCCCTCTCTGGTCCCACATTTAAAAAAAGTCACAAATGAAAAATAATACTAAAAAAAAAAATCTATGTTTCTTTCTTCTTATGCCCCGTCCAAAACTTATTTTATCCATGTATCTCTTTCTCTGTTTTTAATGTTGACACAACCCTTTAGTTTCTTTGGAAAATTCTAATTCTGCAAATTTTAATGTTCAGGTGTTTGTAGAGGAAAATCTATTTTATCTAGGAGACGTTTGCTCTTTTGCCATCCTCCGAGGTGATATAAATATTATGATCATGTACTGACAAGTAGACATACAGCTGCTGTTCTCCTGTCTAATAAAAAGGAATATGAAGCAGAAAGGCTTCACCATATTTTTCTTTAGGAAGGTTGCTAAATTGTAGATTTGTGCCTTCCTCAGACCACCAAACTGACCAGCCTTGCTCAAACAGCAGCTTTTGGCAAGAAAATGTCCCAAAAGGGCAGGCGCAATGCAAAGGCTATCGGAGCCCTTTGTGTAGTCTTGCAAATGCTGCCTATTTTGGTGTGAAATAAATAGCTGAGATTTTGCTCAGTGGAAAGCTATGGCCTAAAGCCATCTCACTGGGTTCTACTTTGAGAAAGTTAATCTAGTATAAGAAGGTTTTCTAGGCTTCCTCAGCAGTTAATGGAGAGAGTGAAGTATCTCCAAGGAGTGAGTCTTGCCATGCTGAGATCAGTGCTGGAGCTGTACGGGATGAGTCATTCATTTTCACAAAGTTGCAGACAACAGGCTTAGGTCAGAAGAGCTCTGCTCCTGGATGTTTCTTGTGAGGCAGGACGGATGCTGCTGAGCAGGTGAATGCTTGCTGGAGTTCTCCATAGAGCCAGGAACCATACAAGAAGCTCTGGTTCCTGCCAAACAGCATCAGTTCCTGGCAAAAGGCTACAGTGGAGCCCCAGCAGGACACAGGGTCATTGTGCCCAGATTCAGGTGCCCTCCACAAGCTGATGACTGGGAAGTGTTAAATGGGTGACAGGCAGCCTGTGGTGGGAGGAGAGCAGACCTGGACCCCTGAGTCAGCCCTCAGAGGCAGAAACTGCTGGGAGGGGTCCGTCTCCCCATCCCAACATCAGCAGATGGATGGAGAAGGCTGCAATAATATGCAAACAGTATTTACTTCTTTTCAGTATTTTCTTGCTTTTCTGGTTTCCAAGTTGCTCCTGGCATTGCTGCCTGTGTGCATGTCTGTCAGAGGAGAGCATCGTGAGCTATGGATGATGCTCTTGAAACTGCTGTTAGAGTAGGGATCCCGTCCTTCCCTGCATTACTGGCTGTAAAAGTGGCTGCCAAGAACATTTTAAATATATTCTTGTGATTAAGTCACAAGGGTTGCAGTTGAGGGTTGCAGAGACGAAGGAAAATGGCTCCTGGTGGAAATCCTGCTCACAGCCCAGCTCCTGTGTCTGTTAGCAGGGGACTCTGCTGTGAGCATCATCCACATGTGCTTGCCAGACAAGAATATTTTACCCATCACGGTCTGTGACGCGGCATTTTCACCTGTAGCAAATCTGATCCATAGAGAAATTCTATATGTGTATTTGAATACTTCTCCCTAGACACAAAATTCTTGCTCACCACCAGAATTAAAATGTTGAAGTTACAATGAACCACTATTGTTCAAAAACCAGTATCCTGTAATAATCATATTAATTCTCCCTCATCTGTGCTTAAATGAAAACCTGTCTGTGCCACTGTTCGGTTTCCCTGGTTACAGTGACTTTCTGTTATTCAGGTGTGAATTTCTGATGTTAAACACGGTGTCTTATTGCTTTTGTGCTGTGGTAAAGGTTAGAGGGGATGGGTGAGCTTTTGTCTGAGCAAAACCAACATATTCTTATTAACTTACGTAAAAATTGTAGTGTTTACACTATGTGCACGTTTGTGTTTTTTAAACAATTAGAGGAGTACTTCTTAATCAACAGGGGAGTGAAACTGGGAAAATATTATTGTGCTTGGTTATCAAAGATACAAGTTTTTGTACAAAATTTGATGAATATTTTATTTACATCTTTGTAATCTTAAGCAAAGGCAAATGGATATTCTGAGTATATAGGAAAATTTTGCCTTTAGTGGTCATACGGACCTTCTGTATTGCTGCTTCAGCTTCAGCAATGAGTGAAGGGTGGCAGCTTTCTCACCTGTAGCACTGCGGGTTGAGAGGCTTAGGAAACAGTTTCAGAATCCCCTTTGCCAGCCACGTGAAAGCAATGGGGACAGCTTGCAGGATACTTTCTCACACTTATACTTCCACCCCACCATCTCTTCCAGTGCTGGTGCAGATGCAATGATTGCTCTTGCCTCAGGCTGCCATTTAGACCATCCCATTTTAGAAGGTTACAGCTGAAAAGATTGCAAATCTCATTCCTTCTTCCCTCTCGTAATGTAACATACATTGCCTTTCATTCCACTTGGACAATGAAAACTGGTTATACAGAGGGTTTTGCAATTTCTGCTCTGGCACTGGAGGGGAGTGATTGGAAGTGAGCATCCTTGACTGTTTGCACTGTGTGGTTCTTTCCATAATACTTCCATGATAGCATTGCTTTGGCTAGTAATTTCTTTTGTACTTAGAGATTGTGGATTTGCTTATTTCACAAATATTCCTGCTGTGCAAAAGGGAAAAGGCCGTTTATTATGAGTTTTATCCAATTACGTTACGTAATTCCTCAAAAGACAGAAATTAATCTTTTCTGTTTTGTCAACTACTGTACACCGTTCTGACATTACCTGACATGCTCTGTGCTGGCTCATCTGCTATAGAAGCATAGAAGCAGCCATTTTAGATCAAACCATATTTTCCCTATGCCTAGTATCCCGTCTTTGACAACTGGGTGCAGAAAAAGTATAAATTAGGGTGAACAGGCCTTCAAATGATACATTGTGGGATTTTTCTTACCTGAAAGAGTGTAAGGTAAGATTTACAGCTTAGGGAACATTGTTGGTTTTCCTGGCCTGGTGTGGGGTTATTAATGGATAATTGTTTATTTTTAGGCTTAAATAAAAATTTTCCATCCAGAAATATTATGGAAGACTTTCTGTGTGACAGATCAGGAGTTGATAATCTTTAATTAATAGATAGTTCCTGTCTCCTAGGCAAAGGGCTGATTTCTGAGAAGATACCACAGTGAAAAGTCAAATGCCCATCCTAGCAGTTAAAGCAAAGTCCCTGTTCTGAAGGCACTCAAAGGGTATGGACATGTTGTGCAAGCACTTCCATCTTACGGACGCCCAGGACAACCCCACACAAGCGTGCCTGTACAGCACAGCACGGTGCTGCCCAAAGGCAGTGGCTGGCTCTGTGAGTCGTAGCCACGTCAGACCAGCGCTATGCCCGGATTCACCATCTCTGCTCCTCAGCAGAGCAAATATCTCCAGGCATAGGTCCACACTGATGACCTGTGTTGCTCCCCATCTCAGAGCTTGCTATGTCAGCATTTTCTGGGGAAACTCTGCACTTTCTTGTACTGCGCTTTACCAACCTACCTGCACGCACCTTGGGAGAAGTGCAGATGTGCTTCCTGACAAGTAAGCTACAAGGCAGCTGTGCAACATCCCTGATCAGGCTGGTTCAAAAAGTGCATTTCCAGTTCAGAGTTCCTATTTTCCTCCCCAATGCCATTTACACAGTGGAAATGGGCAACCTGCCTATACCCATCCATCCTGCATTGAATTTCCTGCAGACATCACCCAGTTTCTCAGGGTCTCCGTGGCTGCATGTGTTTGTGTTAAGTGAAATGGTGTTAGGAGGGAGCTGCAGCTGAAGAGCTGGATGGAATGGGAAGAACAGGGAGACCGTAATAGAAACAAAAGAGTAACTGGAAGCAATCTCTCTCAGTAGCTCATGGTCTTCAAGTGAGTTGTACGCACCTGGTTGGCAGGATGAGAGCTTTGCTGGTAAAAATAGCCTTAAAAGTAATACAACAAAAGGTTACACCAAATAAAATCTGATAATTTAGTTTATTTCTTAACACTTGCACATCCTTCTTTACATTAAAGACACTATCTAAATATTTAAAATTCAGTTGCATGAGTCAATTTGTTTGAGATTCCTTTTACCTAATTGTAACTGTCTAAGTGGCTTTCCCCCAGTAATTATTGGAGGGAGAGAGAAAGGTGCTTGCAGGGCAATTCATTCAGACAACCTCTGATGTGGGTTCCCCTACAAGTGCCCAGCGAGGCTGTCATATTCAGCTTGTCAATATCGTCTGACCCTGTGAAAAACACATAAAAATCAGTCAGAAATGCTGCATAAAGCAAGAGATACAGAGAGTTTTCAGTTTAGCTTTGTGTAATATTTAACAAAAATACCCTATGGACTCTTCCGTATAACAAGATTTTTAGCCTAGTTTGCCCTTGAAATGAGACATATGCAATCATGCTGTCTTCCTACCTGTAACGTCCTTCTCAGAAATTTTATTATCAACGGGTGTACTTCAGTCAGATCTAACAGAAGAGACCCAAATGTCGTATCTTCCTGAGAGGTCTGACACTGACTTGTTTGACAAAAAAGTCTCAAATTACTGTGTTCATTGGATGAAAAACAGCAACAAGGGCTTTGTGGTTATCAGTTTGACCTCATGGCACTGACAAGTCAATAAACACACATGGAGCTGAGACCCAGTTACAGCATCTGCTGCTTTTTATCTGGTCAGCAATTAGAGGACAAGGGAGTAAGGAGGTATCTTTATGCTTAGAGAATTTGAACAAGAGAAGTAGGGACTTGGAGATACTGAGGTGTTGCATCTGAGAGCTAATGGTATAGGACACAAAGCCATAAAAAGGTTGCCTAGTTCTGCTGCTCCCCAAAAGAACATTTTAGCCTGGATTTTTAATGTCACTGGATTAAGTACTAACCAACATTTTCACTTCACAGCACTTAGAACTGACACACAAAATAATGATGAACCCACACATTTGTTTGTAGAGTATTCTCAAGTTATCCTCTCATGTATCTATGCACATTGTTCATGTTGAATTTTCTGAATTAAGCATCCTTCCGGGACATGATTACTTAAAGCACTGCCCATATACCAATTTCTCAGTATAACCTGAATGTTAATATTTTGCAAGTTCGAAATGGTTGAGTGTCAACATGATTTACAGAGTCTATTTTAATTATCTTGAACAAACAGTTATCGTTTCAATTCTGTAACTATGGAAATGAAAAGAATAAGACAGGATGGAAAAAATAAATGACAGAATTACCTGCGCAGAAATTATAATACATAGGTTAAATATAGGCCAAGAGAGCAGAATGGTGGAAAGTGGCAAATGGCAACCCAGCTTCCAGAAAGATTAATAGTAAGGGCCATTATTTTGCTGTTCAGTTTGAAATGGGATTCCCCATTGACCTAAAAATTGAGCCATGATATTGCCAGGATATTCCCATTACTGCCTTACTCATCTTTTGCTGCAAGCCAAAGGGCTTGTCAACAGTTCAGCTTTTCCCTTCCTCACTCAGTGCCCTCCAGAGTATTCATTTCTGTCATCTTCCCTATGTAAAGTGAGAGAAATTTAAGGAAATAAATGTGATAATATCTTCATGCCCCACTGAACTATCCCATCATCTTCTTGTTGGCACCCTTCTCTTTATTGGCTTTCCCTTCTGCCATCTGTCTGCCTTGTCTTGGGTGGTAAACCACACGCAGACCTAGGCAGCAAACTCTTTGAATCAGCAAAAGTATTTTTCCATTTCAATGTTCTGTGACAAGGAATGTAAGTGAGAATATATTCCATACTTCTAACTGCTACATATTTCACAAGCTCTGATTTTGATGAGTCGACACCAGGGAAACCCTCTATTTTTCTATTCCTCGCAGACTGTGTTTAGATTTTGCTATTTAATCAAGTGACACTTAGCTCATTTGAACTGAGTTATGTACAATTCTCAGTCTTCAATGCCTGCATTCTAATCAACAGCTTAATAACACACAGTAAATGGTCGTCACACTCAATCCTAGCAGCATGCTGCATGTTGAGGCAGCACTCTTTGATTCAAGGACAAAGCTCACTCCACATCCACCCTTGTTGGGCCAGAGGCTGATTTTCATTTTCAGTGGCAGCCTGGAGGAAAGCGTGTCATGCAGTGCAGTAGACGTGTAAATTTGCTTTTGTTTTCTGTTTTTTTAGTCAAAGAGGAAATTTAGCACAGGATTGTATTTTCTGTACAAAAAAAAAAAAAAAAAAAAGAGTACCTGGAGGGAGTTAAATGGATGCTAGAGAAAGCGGCTGTAGCTCCGCAGACCTTATGAGCTGTAGAACGTTTGGGCAAAGCCTGTTTGAAAAGTGCTAGTGCAAGTAAATTTAAAAGTGATTTCTGAAGCTGAGTTCATCAGTCATTTCCATTAGAAGTCAGAAATTGGAAATATATACTGTCCCCCTGAAAACTCATTATGTAGTTGTTTCTTTTCATTACAGCATTAAGTGAAACATCTATATGAAAATATTTCAAATTATTTGTGAGGAATACACAGCTCTTTAATTTGTTCATTCTTCTCAAAATCTCATATTATAAGAATAAATTCACCGGATGGATACGTTGATGACACCAGGATGTATTTTTATGTGTTAAGCTGTAATGACATCATTATGCTGTAATGACATCAGTGCCAGTAATATCCCACTGAACAACACTTTTAGTTAAGGAACACTAAATCCATAAATTTACAGGTTAAATTTACCATTTCAGTAAAGATACATCACACATATATCACAGGCAGAGGTAAGTGTGTGCGGGTGCTAATGGCAAAATCCTGTCTGGAGTAACCTGCCTTCAGTAGCTCAAAATCTCTGTGTGTTATGGTTGGTGAGTTAGAGATGTTGTATGAATTCCATCTTTAATTTTCTAGTTCTGAATTGCACTCAAAAACATAATGTTGCGGTTAATAACTACCAACAGTTTGACAAACGGGATGACATGATTTGTTGCTGAGATAAATAATTTCTTCCAACTGGAAAACAGAACATCACTCATAATCTAAAAGAATTGTGTAGGGAAAATGTATCTTTTAATGGGAAAGTGGCACTGATGTAATGAGCATATAATTACATTTTTAAAAATTATTTCCCAAACTTTCCTCAGCAGGGGGATGTCTCTTTGCATTGGCGTTTATATGCTTTTTCTTGCTTAGGTCCTGCTCCTGTGGTTTACCTTTGTATTGCTAACAGACAAAATTAACTTTCTATTCATAATTTTCCATTCAAAGAAAAGAAATTTTTATCAGAGGGAAGTTAACACTTTTTGAGTTTACATTCTCAAAAAGTGTTAACTTCCCTCTGATAAAAATGTAAACTCAAAAAGTGTTAGGAAATTTGGTTATGGGCTCCACATCTGGTGTGACTTGCCTCCCTTGCACTTTTAGTGCACTGTTCCTTGGTGTTTAAATTTGCTTGAACGTTTGCATGTTTTGTTTCTGAGGTACGATGAATGGTTTGGGACTAATTAAAGAGAAAACCCAATTACATGAATAACTCTAGGGCAGGGGAGATGGATCAAAAGAAGGGAAATCCAAAGTTCACCAAATTTTTCAGTCCAATTTTGATGATAATTCTGAATTTGGAATTATCAGACAGAGTGCATTTGCATTTTAAAGATTTGGACAGAACTCATCCAGAAGCAAATAGTCATTTGGGGGTCATATTGAGCATTTTAACAAGGCTGAAGGATAACAGAATAAATTGTGCACTAATATACATCCTACTTAACTCCATCAGAGACAAAAAAAAAAAATGCAAAAACATGGGGCCAATGCCTGCAGTAATGTTTTTCTTTTCAGACACACTGTAACAAAACGGTATTTCTGTATTATAAATATTGGCTTAACCAAATCAAATATTAAAATCTGGTTAAATTGATACCGCTTACCATGAGCACGACATGTAAACCTATCTAGCATGTAAGTGTAAGTTTATTACACAGCAGATGACCACTCAGTTTGTGATGGAAAGCTGCATGTCACCTAAGTTCCTTTGAGGAGTCCACCTGTAGCTGAAGAGAACTTCAACCAGAAAGAGAAAAATAATTTTTGAGTAAAAGCATCTGAAATATCCCTTGGCTGAATAAGATGAACTGCCATCCTCTATCTCTAAAGCTATCTGTCTTGTAATTCCATACAGCCGTATCATTTTTCTGTGGCCCGGATTCTGTTAACGTTATATTAAATTTATTGCACATTCATTATTCTGTTTAAAATATGGGACTGACTTCAGTGTGACTGCACTGTGTGAGATCAGAATTTCTCTGTGGTTCAAGTATAAGTGGAAACTCCTGTACTTTGGAAACAGATGTGCTGAGGGAACTGAAAACTCTAAAGATATAAAGAGAGTTGCATTTAAGAAGGCTTAAGCAGGCTTTACTTTTAATCCTTTTTAAAAAAAATAGACATGCTGAACAGCTATTCATTCAGAAATGGTAAACCATCAGAAAAGACAATGCTATAAGGTAAGAACTACAAATGAAGTAAGGCCAAAATCCCTTCTAACATTATCATGGTTACACATTAGGATATTCATGATCTATCAAGAGCATCCAAGCCCTGGGTCCTCTGCACACAGTTTTGTTAACAGAGCAGAGGTAACATATTTAACACAGCTGGAGCCAAAGTGTTTGTTTTCTTTTACAATAGTGAATGTCTGCCTTTGCCGCCTGGCTTATTATTTCTGCAGCAAAGGAAAATAAATCCCTAGACCATGGAGTGGGAGACAGCAAACAGGCATGACGAAACCTCCTAGGGTGATGAATAAACTTCTAATTAAGGACAGAGCTGTTGGTAGTGCACAGGTACTCTGGCCTTCCTCACCTACAGTTAGCACGTCGTGACTTTCTTCATGGCACTTCATGCAGTTCAGATTTACACTGCAGAAACATTATGTTAGACAGACCAGAAGAAAGACTTCAGGAACAGTAGTTCAGAAAAAAATAATAATACACCCTGGGGGAAAATGAAAGTATCTTCCGATTTGCTGGAATGTGTGTAGTACTTCAATAAGTTGCTCTAATTCAAAATCACTTGTGACGTGCTTCAGAGAATGTGCAGGAATGTATTTCAGTTTATCATCATCTTTTTCTTGACCAAAATTTAATTCTGTCCCCAACACAGTCAGAGCTGTAGTCTCTCATTTGCCCAAATGCCAGTGTTAATAAAACCAGGGGAGATGAGGCAGGCAGGCTTCAGCTTGCAGGGTAATACTTCAATTTAGATGTCTGTATATGGAGGGCTACATGCACACTCAGTGTCCAATAACTCCCAGTATAGTTACAGGAGAGGCAGTCAATACAGTCAGTGGAAGCTGGAGAGCTTTTCAGCTCACCTGGAAGCAGCACGTACAATTGATGAGTGAATTGCCACCTAGACTCTCATAATGGTATTGACCACATCTCCTTGGACTGCAGTTAGAGTGTAAACAGTTCAATTCAGCTGTCTTAATCTCTGTGTACATTGCCGACGTGCGTATGGGTTCTTCTAATTCATGTCACAGTGAATTACTGAATGGAGCTAAAACAATCTTGAATTATGTCAATATTACTTGGTAATATGATGAGCGAGAATCTCTTACGTAGCTATGGAGTTTGGCTGCTTAACCAGACCTGCCTGAGTGTTTGAAGCACCCAAAGCTGATGTGCTTAAAATCCCCAGTTGCAATTTTATATCTTTCCGTACCTAATTTCCCATGAGTTTTTAAAGAGCCAAAGGATATCTACGTTGTCTCTGCTGAATACAGATAATTACTGTGTCAGCAGGTCAAGGGCAAAGATTTAAAGGCATTGTTGCCCCTAGTCACTCCCCTTAATGCTAGTAGATATGGATCCACTCCAGGTCATGGAGTCAGGCGGCTGCGCAGCCATCTACCTCCCAGCATAGGTTATGGCTATTGCCAGTCCTCCACTTACGGAACAAATGCATCTCAAAAGTTTTTAGTCTCCCTGCACTGGTTTGGGGAGGGCACAAGGTGAGGAATAGATGCGCTCACATAAGAGCCTTGGAAGATCTAGTCTTTGAGACAAGGTTTGTATTTCTGCAGGTTGAACTTGGATGCTGAAGTACCAAAAATGTCCTACGTGTCCCCATGAATAACTGTTCACTTTGAATATTTTTGATTGAAGAGATGTAAAAAAATTGCATCTTGTAACAATTTTTATATGAACTTTATGAGACAAACTCCCTGTTTCGCCATAATGGATGCAGAGGGAATGACCCTGATGCCGTTTCATCAATTTTGCACTTGAATTGTAGGAGCAAAGAATGGGCCCACGGTGAATGCACATCCTGGGGAAATTACACCCAGGTGCTTTTCAATTAAATATTTGTCCAATTTACACTAAATTCCTTATTTCTTTATTTTGACAGACAGTATTCTCAGTTACTTCAGTCTGGCTTATACATATTGCCTTTCTCTACAATGTATTTATGTAGAAAAGTCAGCTCAGCTGCAGCCTTTGATGCTGAAGGAGGTGTTTATATGTGACTTTACTTAGTGAATTCCTTTTCAGCCAAATGTACTGGAGTGTCACACTGTGAAGCACAGTCTGAGTAGTTAATATTACCTGGAGGGTACAGGGGAAAGAAGGTTTTGAGGATATTCATGCTTGCAGTTTTTCGGGTCTTGTGTGTATGTATTTACAACCCTTAGATATCTTGCATGTATTTCATCAGTGTCAGCCATAATATAAATCTTCCCTGAGCGAATTATAAAATATTATCTACATAATGAGTAAAATGTACTGATACATCTGGAAGTGTTGCCTGGAGTTGGGAGCTGTTACAAGCATTATGATCCTAGACACTATTATTAACCTATCAGGGTGTTTAAATATGTCAAATTAGAAGTCTGACAGCAGAAGGCTGGTTAACATTGCAGAAAGGAAAAAGGCATGTGTTCAAACATTTCTCCTTGCATAAAAGCTTTAGAAACAATGTTATGTATGGGGCCTGAAATTAGTCTGCTCAGGCCTGGTGTGTTTTAAAAGAAAAATGAGTGAATTTCATGTGTTTGAAAGTGAAGCTCTGGTAACGCTGTTCTTGATTCCTCTCCTGAAAACCAGCCCAGTGTGTGCTGGCACCAGCACACTTTTACCAGCAGCTCACCACGGCCATGCAAGGAAGGTCTGCCCACCTCAAGACAAAGCTGTGCCTCCAGGGCTGATTCTTCCAGAGCAGGGCTGAAGTACAGTCTTCAAATGATGTGTCTGTGCTGAAAGTTTCCTACCATAAATATCAGGATTTGAGGTGCAAAAACATGGTGCCCTGAAGGTTCCCCTTTCTACACAAGGGTGGGGTGTAGGAACAAGATGTGGTACGCAAAGAATACCCTACAAGGTGCCTGCCAGGCCCTACTGCCTTGAGAAGGAATGATGCTAACAGTGCCAGAAGTGCTCTCCTGCTTGTGGTGAGCATCGGGGATGAAGATCTAGTTCATGGGTCTCTGTGGCTGCGGGAGACCAGGCCAGGCACAGGTTCCTGTGTGCATTGGCCCCGGCACGGGTCCCAGCAGATGGCTGAAGTGGCGGATCTGTTTTAACTTACTTTTAATTATTTTATCTGCATACCACCCTTCAAGTGTACTTTCAATACTTCATTTTAAGAAAATGTCAAAATCTTTTACGTTGAGGTAACTATTTAAAAACATTGCGAGATTCACACTGAAATCGTGAGAGCTGATCACATAGATATGTGGCATGCTTGAAACAAAGGCCACTCTCAAGTGTTGTCGCACACCATTCCCACACGTTCGGGGCAGTCAGCCAGAGGCAACGTTTGAAGACTCTGTGATTTTTCTCCAGCAGGAGCAAATACATAGTTTCTCTCATACTCTAAGATAAACGTTGCACTTACTAACGTGTCTCACAGAATTTATGACTGCTGCATCAGCAGAGATGAAACGCAGCAATCCTGGACTAAAATATTGCATCTCCTAGAACAGGGTTTGGGATAGCAAATTTACTAATTTTTCTTTTCTATATATCTTGGGAGATGCAAACACTGGGCAGCATCTGAGTTTGCAAACCCTTACTATGACTGTTCATAAGAGCAAATGGAGCACTGGGCCCTTACTCCAAATACTCCCTTTAGGGGATTAGGCCTACAGCTGTAATTTGTGAATGCTGGAGCTTGGGGGAAAAAAAGATAACTTGAAACCCTGGCAATTTGATTTTGAATTCAAGCATAATGAGGCAGAACAAAAAAGACAGATTTGAGGAACAGCTAGTAAAAACTACTAATCCTTCTGGAAAAAAAAACATCAAAAGGAGGAAATCTTCCAGAAGTCCAGGAAGATGATCAGAGCATAAAGTCTCTGAGAAGTCTCTGATAAAAGTCTCAGTGAAGACAGGGATATTGTAGGAAAAGAACCTAAAATAAATCTTCTGTAAATGCAGTTACTTTGGAGGAGTTCGGGGAGGTTCCCACAGTGGAAATCTTCCCTCCGGGAAACCTATCGGATGCTCTTTTTCAGACTGAAATTGAGATAGCAGAGTTCATTGAATAAAAGGACAAAATTAATGATAACCTGTCAGAAGGATCAACAGGAACAGGTAGGCTGAAGAGTTTTAAAAGAATTCAAGGGTAAAGTATTAAACATTTCAAGAGCACTGTTTAACCTCTTGTTTAAAATTGCCTTGGTACCAGCAACTGGGAGATAGTTAACTTGATACCAGTTTTATAGTTAATTTGATACCAGTTTTCAAGGAGTTCAGAGGAGAAAGAAGAAACTGCAGAACAGTAAGTTGATGGTTGTACTGGGAGAAGTGGTAGAAATTTTGAATTAGTGGCCACATTGGGAAACATGATATAAACATTGGGAACAGTCAGCATGGATGTTAGAAACAGAAATTATGGTTTGGTAGAATAGCCCTGAAAATACTCAGACGGGGCAGCAGAGATGAGCGGAGACAGCAAACCTCTCCCATACCAGGACAGACTGAAGAGGACAGGACTCTCCATCCTTGCAAAGACATGATTCACCAGAAATAGGGGAAGGGTCTTTGTAAAAGTAGGAGCTACATGGGTAAGTCTGGTAGAAGAATATTGTCCAATGTATTTCCAGTATTGGAATTAGGAACCATTAATAGAAGCTAGCAGGTGAAAATTTGGAAACAAAATTATTTCTTTTATTTTCGTCATCCAATGGATAGCTAAGCTGTGGAACTCTATCTCGGGACATTGTGGACACTGAAAGTTTACAAAAATCAGCTGGAAAAGTTAATTGAGAAAGGAAAAATTAATGAAATCTTGCTAAGTGTGAAGATACCTCCACTGAGCTGCAGATTTTTTGAGACTGGCAGAATGCCCTGGGGAAACGCTGCTGTGTGTTTACACTATGCTTGCTCTCTTCTGCTTCCCACTGCTGGAGAGATGGGAACAGGGACAATTATACAAGGAGAAATAGCTGACCTGGTGCACCTGGAGTTATATTGCTATGTTCTTCTGGGCTTTTTGATTACACTGTCCTCCTCAGTTGTCCACACAGAGATATGTGGAGGATCAGATCAATAAAGACTTTTGGGTTACCTATTCCAGCTGTTTTTCAAGGAAGCTAAAACAGTCAAGTAGTGGTAGGCACCTAAATAATATATACTCATTTACTGTCCAAATAAATTATTTTGCTTTAAAAAATAGCATCAGCAGTGGCATTTATTCAAATGGAAGCTCACAGACCTTATCTCCAGGTAATATAGAGTCTATTACCAAGAAGTTACGTGTCAGCAAAGGGAGGTTGCTTCGTAGAGGTTAGATGCGTTATTGCAAGTGACAGGGCTGTGACATCACAGCAGTCCTGCCCACCAGTGCTGGAAGAGGGACATTCCTGCGGGACCCATTCTTGCCATTGAAGTGAGCGAGCCAGAGAGGTGCCTCTTGGTTCATGCACTCATATTTTGAAATAAAAAGAATTAAAATGTGATGTTAACAGAAACTGCTAGAGAAATCTGTAGCGCTTACATTTGTTACTGATTTGTGAGGATGTTGATGCATTGATAATGCGAACTGAGGATAGTTGGAAGGCCTGGACTCCAAATGTATAGGCATGTTAAGCATTCAGATACAGATAAAACCCTAAAAGCCCTAAATAAAGCCAACTAAACCCAGGTCCCAACAGGAATATTTGAGTTTTTGAAAAAAATATACCTCTGCAGCTCACTAGAAAGGGAAAGCAGGAATGTGACTGAGTGATTGACAGGAACAAGGGAGCAATCAGCCTGCAAATGTTGCTGCTGTGGTCAAGGAAGAAGATAACAGGCAGGAGAAGACAGAGAAATACCAGGGGGAAGCACATGGAAACATTCCACTGAGAAGTTGGGAAATTGATTGCAGAGAGGTTAGAGAGGTAACATTTAAACAGAAAAATGAGAGAACAGAATGGAAGATTGGGAAGAAAGAGAAAGGAGCTCAAGAGCACGTCCCAAAGTTGAGAAGATCATCAGATGCAACCTCTTATCCGACCCTCCCATGCTCTAGATTTGTTCACTGTAGTCCTTCTTAAATCTCTTACATCTTGGGTCCTCACCAGCTTGTAGATGTTCACACCAAACCATGACAAACTTAATTTTTATGTCCCCATTCAGCTTCTTTGGGGAGATGGAGATCTCACGACAATAACTGTGGAAGCTGAAGAAGCTGGAGAAAGCCAACGCTCCTACCTGTCTGGTCCAATATAAGGGCACATTACAACTGCACTCATTGTCTTATAGTTAAGTTTTGGATTAAAATCAAGATACTCTTGAAATGCTCTATGGAATACCAGCAGTCCTCCTAGGAAATCTCTGGAGAAGTTTCCACTGTAGGGATAGTCATCTTGAGCCATCTGTACAGGAGTCAGGTGAAGGCTCATCTACCAATCTTGTGATTAAATGGACGATTATTCACAGATGGGACTGTTTTGGTACTGATGTGCCTGCACAGGTGTTGTGGTTTTGCTTAGTGAGGGGGGCCTAAGGTGGCAGCTTCTGTAGGAAATTGCTAGAAGTCGCTCCCCTTTGTTCAGTGGACTCGACCGGGCCTAGGGCGGACCCACTGCTGGCCAAGGCTGAGCCGATTGGGAGCAGAATGTCCCGTGATAGCGCCTCTGTGATAATGTATTTAAGAAAGGGAAAACAGAAAAAAAGAGAGAAGAGAAGATGTGATGAAGCTGAGCAAGGGCAGAGGCCCAGAGGGGGAGGCGCAGGCTTCCGGGGCCTTGCAGGCCTCACCCTCTGGCCTCCCGCCGGGCGGCCGACTGGGCTCAACTCAGCCCAGCCTGGCTGCAAGAGGTGGAGGGGAGAGAAGATGGGATGAATAAGGTGAAGAGATCCTGAGAGGCTTTTTGAGGCTTCTGCCAGCCCGTTGTGAAGAATGAACTTTTCTTGTGAGAGAAACAGCTGCAAACACCAAGGTCAGTGAAGGAGGGGGAGGAGTAATGTGGCTCCTGGCCAAGATTCCCCTGCAGCCTGTGGTGCAGACCATGGTGGAGCAGGTTGTCCCCATGCAGCCCATGGAGGTCTGCGGAGGAGCAGAGATCCACTTGGAGCTTGGAGCCCGTGAAAGACCCCACACCGGGGGAGGTGGATGCCTGAATGTGGCTGTGGCCCGTGGAGGGCCCGCTGGGACAGCCGTTCTGGAGAGACTGCACTCCGTGGAAGAGATGACTCACATCGGAGCAGTTTAATGAAGGACTGTGGCGTATGGGTGGGACCCCACACTGGAGCAGAGGAGGGATGCGAGGAGTTCTTCCCCCAACTGTGAAGCAGCGGCGTAAAACAACACATAATGGACTGACCGCGACCCCCATTCCCTCTTCCCCCCTGTGCCGCTCAGGGGGCGAAGGTAGATAATGTTAAGCTCGGGAAGTGGGAGGGGTGGAGGAGGTTATCTTGTTCCCTGTCTCATTCTCCTGCTAGTTTTAGTAATAAATGAATAGTTTTTCCCCAAGTCGAGTCTGTTTTGCCCGTGACGGTAACTTTAAGGATTCCTCCCCGTCTTTATCTCAAACCTCGAGCTGTTTTTCTTATATTTCTCCCCCTATTCTTTCGGAGGGTGGGGGGAGCGGGAGAGAGACTGCGTAGTCTGGTCCCGATCGGGGCTGAACTACGACAACAGGGAGGGAACAGGAGAGGATCCTGACTTGTTGAGTTTCAGTCATAGGGTTTTGGCTGGGTAACATCCATGACACACAAAGTAATTGAGTCTTCAGCAGGCATTCATTCACACTGGAGGCTGCATGAGTTTATTCATCTTCACAAATATGGTACACATACCCAAAATATTTAATAGCAGCACACATCTGTGAGAGAGATGTTTTTTCCCAATTCAGACAAATATGTTGGAAAATGTGAAATCTTGGATATAATCTGTCTGTTGTGTGGTAGACAATGTATAAAACCCATCCATTGTGTGCTGTGTGATAAGAGGGTTGGCAGACAGAAAAAAAATCCTGAGCAACAGATGGTAGGTGACGTGATAACTGTCTGAGTAGTGATAACCTTAATCTAATTAGTTTCCTAATCAAGATTAAGAAGACACCAAAGGTGTGAGAGAAGGTGAAGAGGAAACCTATAATCTATAAAACAAATATAAGAGGATGAAAAACATTCTGATGGATAAGATGTGAGAGAGGAGGGAAATAGCAAGAAAAATGACTGTGTGTCTTTGTCAATATGAAAATAAAGCATCAGCAAACATGCACAGTACAAGAAAAAAAGCAGTGTATATGTCAGAATTCTAAACTGTTGTATGGATAACTGAGAGACAAGGACAGAAAGTTAAGCAAAAGTGGTAAGAATAATTTTAACAGTGTATAGACATTTGGTAAGAATGAGTGGTGTTACCATTCAAACACAGTTGGAGGTCACCAAGTTTCTGCTGGGACTGTGAGAAATTCAAAGATAAGTGAAAGGAGAGGCTGAGGGATATCTAGATGAAAACTTTTGCCCCAAGCCATGTCTACAACAAAAACTGTTAAGAGGACCATTTCCAGCCTCGCCGTTCCCCTAGGAGCTGTGTATATTTAGCTCCTCTTGCCATGCTGGGTTTTTTACACCAAAAGCCATCCCAGCAAAACTCCCACTGCTCCATCAGCACCCTGTGAAACCAGTGCTACTGATCAGCTTAAATCTCTGCAGTTGATCAGCTGAGCTCTACTCTCGCTTTTGTATATGGGACACATGATCTGGTTTATGCAGCTCCTGTAACTGCTACAGCATCTGCTTCTGCAGCACTGAGAAGGGGCAGTGCAGAAGGCGCAGAGCATGGACATTGCCAACATGCTCCAGGCATTTACTTCCCAGCTGCAAGCGCTGGAGTGGAGCACGTGTTTATGAACCAAGCCTCAGCAGGGACCAGGCCTGGGGACACATCTGGAAGACTCAGCAGAGGCTGCAGAGCATTTGTTTGTGGCAAGTGGCATTTCTTTCTTGAGCCATGCACTGCCAAACTTGGCAAGAAAAATCATTGCAGATAAACCTCAAATTACATCTTTTCTACCTCTGATGAAAATGCACTTTATTTTCGAGGGATTCTCAATAAAAATGAAGCACTTACAGTTTTTCTCAGAAATGCTTTTGGTTTGTGTTCAGTCAGTAGAGTTCACAATGATCAGCCTGAATGTTTGAAATGTTCCCACCAACCTGCTGCACTCTTTATTGGCAAAAAGTTTCAGACAAAATGTTTCACTTAGTACTGCCAAAAATGAGAGGTACTTTGACACTGGTAAGAGGGAAAGCATTATCTGGCAGCCTTGACTGGCAAAGGGTGTAAGGGCAGCAAATCTTTATTGAGAGAAGCTGAAATCCAAGTAAGTGAGGCTGTTAGTGGGTCTTTCTGCACAAGACTATGAGTAGGGCTTTGCATAGGATGTGCCAGAAAGATCTGCTCGCTGTCAGATCGGTTTGGTGAGATTCAATAGGAATAATTATGTTTCTTAGGTTGCCTTCTGACTGGCCACAAAGATATTATTATAGAAATAATAGTTTGCTTAAGCAGGAAGAAAGAAAGCTCCAAAGAACCAGTCCTTAATTGTGCCTTTTAACTAATTCATGCATTCATTTTCAGGAGGACGTAAGTTAACACATGACAACATAATTCTTGGATACACAAATTATTTCCATTAAATTTATATCAGGCCTTTATTATCTTGTTCCCATGGTTACACTATTAGTACAATTGAACATGGCACTGTCTTGCTTACCAAAAGCAATTCTATCAATCAACACAAATAAAAATACTTTGTTGTTATTGTCCAGTTTAACCACTGGGCAAGGTCAGTATAACTTCTCTGGTCAGTGAGGTAGCTCTTATATATGAATATACCAACAGCTGAGGTTACTTTCATCTGGCGCTGTTAGATGTCCATTTCTCTGGTCTCTGGTCGCTACAAAGCTGGATAGAGTCCCATCTGCACAGAGTCAAGAAACATGATGCAGTGGATTTCTAGAATTGTAGTATGTCATTACTTACCATTCAACCTGGGATTCCACTCCACGTGCAAAAGGAAATTCTCATGTTGGTGGATGCATTTGTGAACCACCATGGATGTTACATAGGCACCAACACAGAATGATCTGGAGAGATTCATTTTTTAAAAGGTGGCAGTACAAATAAGAATGTTTCTTCAGAGCAGCATGGTTGGGCTGGAGGGAGAGCAGTACCCAGTTGTGCTCCAAGGAGTGCAAGATGCTCTTTGCATCTGTGACTCAGTCCACCTTTCAAACTTGACTAAGAGTGAAGTTCACTGTTGTCTGAGTAGTTGCATGGATGAATGCTAGATGTGGTTCTCATTAGGCTGAAAACATATCAAGCTGGTCATATTTTAATTGATGTGAATCAAATATTTATATTATTAAGGCTGCGTGGTGTATCTTTATGTTGTATTCGTGAACCCAGATGGGGAACATTATTCTAATGGTAGATAGGCTAAGAGGAAAGGCTGTCTGATTTTGAGGGGCTCAACAGCAAGGTAATTCGGATGCTGGGCAGCCAGGTGCCTTCTCCACACACTGTGAGTTAGTTTGTGCTGTTCCTGAATAGACTGTACTTGCCTTGCCTGGGTATTGTAAGCAAACTGTTAACACATTTTAATGAACCTGATGGACTTATTCAGGGACCTTGAGATATCAAATGCCAGTTTTCAAGGAAAAACATTATACAATATTTTAAACCATGCAAAATTAAAAGTGCACAGTGTAGGCTGCTATTCCTGCATGAATTACAGTTTGTCCCTGCAATCTTTATTTTTCTCTTGGGCTTAATAAGGGGCAAATTGTGACATGGTATTGTGTCTTCAAACTCAAACAGAGAGAGTCCATGCAGAATGACTGCTACTGTACAGCTTTTAAGGAAATTTGATTTTACATTCTCTGAGTTTGATGTCTCAAGAGTTGTGTAGCATTTTGGTACACTTCTGTGCATTTCTTGGAGTCCTTGTGTTTCCCCTGAACCAAGCACTCCAACCTCTTCTTTCCTTCAGAGTTTGAATTTGGACTTTTGGAGAGAATTACAGAACCTGTTTTCCATACCCCCATGTCTTCATCATCATGGTTAGTGTGTTTGTCAGCAGATTGAATAAGGTGCCTCCCCAAACTAAAGTTTTCCAAAGAAATTGTCATGAACTCTGAAGTAAGTTGGATTTACTTCCAACACACTTGTTAGGAAAAGGTCAGAAGCTCTCAGCCCCATCACTTTGCAGTGCTGCTTTCCAATGCAAATATCCTGTGAGAGTGACAAATTAATTCACAGGTGTCACTGATAATAGAGGTAGGAATAATGCATTAAAGATTGCTAACTTACTATAGCCAGTGGTAATTCTGATACACTGAAGTGATGTTTATATTTACTGTACACATTTGTTTACAAAAATCAAGCAGCCTGAATGAGAAGTATCTACTGAATTGTTCAGAGGCAGGCATTATATTTTCTATACATTTATTCTAATGCTCAAATATCTCTTACGTTGTATTTCAACTGCTTGCAATGTAGTGATAGAAACACTTGCTGCCTGATGCATTCAGGAATATTTTGAGTTGCTTGTGAAATTTCTTCTCTTTTTTTTGCTGGTGCACACCAACAGAGTTAAACTAAAGCAATTTCTTCAGAAAACAATTCTATTATACATGTTTCCAGCCATTATGTACTTACAAAGAGAGTACAGGAAAAAGGACATGGGACTCCAGGACCTATGAACATTTTTGAAAGAAGACAGTTATTGTAATCCCAGTTAAACTCATCTTTCCTCTGGCTCCATCCCTGGATCCAGTTGGGTTAAAGTCCTCTTACTCCCTTTGGAAACACCACATCTCCTGGTTCACCCTTCTTAATGAGCTGGTGGGCAGCACACACTCCTGGCATTTCAGAAGCCTGACTATCATACCCAACTTCGCAGGTACCCAGCTTTTCCAGCAGCCCGTGTCAGCCTTGTTGGTTTTGGTAGGATTGTCAGATTTTCGCTTTGCCTTGCGTGCTGCTTTGCCTTACATTATTCCAGTTCTTTCAATGTCTGAACAGACATCTTAATTTCTAAGGCAGAAACCACCAGCAGTGGTACATTAATAGGCATATGCCAGAAATTTTTAATGGAGGGAGACCTACTTTCTGTGACTTCTGGGCGTCAGTCCTGAAAATCAGCACCAGAGTGGTTATTTGCTGTGTTGGAAGTACTAAGGATTACTTTACCTCAGAGGCATTGCAGCACTAGAACAGTACACGTGCTGGACTTACAAAAATGTTCAAAAGGGTATTACAACTTGATATCATAAACCTAGGCAGGGCTTGAAATTGCATGTGCATGCACACAAGGATTTGCTGACAACTAAACTGCAGTATAGTGCAAATCTAGGGGTCAACCAGCAAGACTAAAAAAATAAAGGCACAGAAATGTACTTCCATAGAAGTGAGAAGACATTCCAAAATTAACTCTTACAGTTAGGAACTGGTAGGAGAACCAGGATTACCAAAGCACCAAGACAAGGGCTGTTGCAGTTATACTGAACAAAATGGGACATATTATTGATCAGACAGACTTGATAGCAAATGGAAGATGAGATGTGCTTGCCAGTATAGATAAATTATAATAAGATATTTACAAAATTAATGCAGATTTCTTCCACATTTTTTCAAATATTTTAAATTTTCTCACCTCTGGCCTGTCAAAAGCAATGCATTCAGGAGGCTCAGCAATCTCGTGGACTTGGCCCTAGATAAAAGGGGAGTCTCCCCTTTAACAGGAAAAAGGGAAAAGAGAAAAAGATCACCAGTGTCAGTGGTCTCATTCTCCAGGGCTCTCTCCCACCATCCAAAGCTCAGATGTTCAGTGGGAGAGACATTGCCGACCCTGATACCTCTGCTGCTGTTAGCTTCAATGAGACATCAGCTCCCGAAAAGCACTAAGATCTCACTGCCAAATGTCAACTTTAATGAAGAGGCAGTGCAGCCGAGCAGTCTTGGGGCCTATTGTCCATTTCTCTTTTCCTCCAAGTGAAGCTGTTAGGAGATCAGGAAGAGCTCTAGCAGAGATAAGTGAAGAATAGCACATGACAAGCTATGCAGGCATAAAGACGGATGCGTGCACCTCAGGGGCATTGAAAGGAACTATACAACAGTCGATGCCTTTATCATCCATTCAGAACTTGCCTTGCCTCTGTGCCAGTCCATGCCTGCACTGCTTTGGAAATCAGATTTAAATGACTGTAATGGCTTTAGCTAAACCTTAACATTTCCAGCTCAAGAACAAGGCTGCCTCCTTCTGCTTCCACCTCTTTCTTTTCATAGGAGACTGCTCCATATTCCCGCCTCCTGACTGCCCATCTCCTCCCCATATTAAGTCCTCCCCTCTGCAGGCCTTTAGCTTTGCATTACCCACTTCCACTTGCCTGTAGCATAAAGGTGCTTCTCATTTTTTTTCTATCCCACAAACCACTCTGAGGTACAAGCATGGGTTCCGTCATTCAGAGGAGATGGGGAGCAGGGTGCAGACTGGCTTTGGGAAGGCTGCTGATTTTAAAGAGGGGAATGAAACCAGTCTGGAGCTCGATCTTCCCATACAGAGCTAGCTGGAGCCCTCTGGCAGAGTACGTGTAGGGATCCCCAGCCATGAGGAAACTGATGAATCCTGAACACATTTTAATTTTAATACTTAGAGGATGAGACAATGGCTCAGAGAGGGCGAGTACAGTTCCCACTTGTCGAAGAAAGCACAGCATTTAGTCAACTGCAGGTAATTTATAGCAAAACTTTAATGCTTTACAAAAGACAAGAGGGACAAGAGCCTTCTGTGTACAATGCACACAATTACTTCTCTTTTCCTTGCTATTGTGGTTTAACCCGAGTTAACAATCAAGTACTACGCAGCTGCTTGTTCACCCCCCCCTCCCCCCTTCCCAGAGGAATGGGGGAGAGAATCAGGAAGAAAGAAAAACACATGAGTTAAGATAAAGATAGTTTACTAGGATGGCAAGTACACTGGCTAGATCCCTCCCAACTTCCTGCACCTGCACATTAGCAAAATCTAGGAAGCTGAAAAAGTCCTTGGTCTCTGTAGCAACAGCTAATAACACCGGAGTATTATCAGCATTCTTCGCATACCAAATCCCATACTAAATCCAAAACACAGTAGCTACTGGGAAAAAAATTAGATCCATCCCAGCCAAAACCAGGACACTTGCTCATGACAGTATGTTTCCTTGTCCATCGTGTCATCTTTCTATTTGACTTTAGGCACTTCCTCTGAAACTTAGCTCTCTCCACTGAAGTACCTGGGGAAAACAAAGCTCCAGGTTTGGGCAAAGGGAATGTGACTGTTGTGCCCACAAACAGGTTGTTGAATGCTTATAAATTGTAGATCTTAAAACACTTCTCCTTTCAACATTAAGTCACATTTCCTTATCATGATGCATTATATTCTGGGAATAATAGCCATGTTTTGGCAGAGAATGTAACAGTGACCATGAACCTCCATCTCAGCTTACAGCAGAGAAACCATGCCAGTGGCTATTTATCTTATCCACTGCCAAACAACTCCTTGAATCACTCAATCAGCTTTCATAGGAGACATTTCTCTGGCTCACCAGTGATCAAGAGCCAACACAGGGATCTGCCCGGCAGCTATTTGTATTGCAGGTGTTTCACTGCTCCACATCTGCCACCCAGCATGCTGAGTCAGCGTTCTGCACCAGCACCTCGAGGGGGCCGCAAAGATGGAGGAGAGGCTCAGCACATTTAAGAACACTTTTTCACTCCCTCCTTTTATTTCATTTCCTCTTGCAAGTGTTTTTATCATTTGTGTTCCTTTCATGGCACGACACGCAGCGAAGTAGAGGTCAGATAACAATTGGTTAAATTCTTGATGGCTATTTTGAAATCGGTTGCTCAATTGTTGACTACTGACCCATGCTATTTCATGTACTGGATGGTTGAGTTACCCCATTTTCCAATCATGACTCTCAGATACCCTTAAATGGACAAGTAAATGAAACTGTGAACACAACCAGGACATCATACCGGATGTTTCTCTGAAGCAGTAGTTGCATTAATATTTCTGTTAGTGTGCTCCGTGGCACATACCAGCTGAGACGCACACAAGCCCCTGCAGCTGAGGACTGCAGCAGTGTGGATGGAGTTGGGTAACAACTCCATCACAACCAGCAAGGGAGGCCTTGCTGGTTATGAACTCAATGGTTACGCAGTGTAAGCTGAACTGATTTCACAGTGTGTAACCATAGGAGGAAAAACAGTCAGCAAGATGCTTTACTGACTACAATACAGGGCGAGGTTTATCCAGGTAGAGAGTTTTACTAAGATTTATGGTCAAAGGAAAATAAATCTGAAGCTTTTTAGCAAAATGGCAGTAGTGCTCAAGCCTGGAGTTTGCCTTCAGTGCTGCTCCAGCCCTAAGGCTCAAACAGGTGGTGTTTGCGTTGTCCTTGTGTCCAGCTCTGCAGCTACTGCAAAGCTCATATACTGAGAAAAGTGACGATCCCGGTTTCTGACGTCTGAAGATATATGGTGTAAGACCTTTAAGTTCTTGCAGCTATCTTAAAGGCTCAAAGTAGATGAATTTAGCCTCACAAAGAAACACATCCTAATAATTATTTAATACACTGATCAAACTCCACCTTTAGTAACTATTTAACAGCATCAGCTTGGACAACTTAAAACTTTCCAGCCTGGCTACAGATACTGAGTTTGTGCCAGAACCTCTCCCCTCACAATTCAAAGCTGCCTTCTACTTTGCAGCCTAAATGGGACTGTTTGTATCCATTTGTTCAGGTGCCAAGACTGCCCTTCCAGTTAGATAGCTCTTTCCCCTCTCTGCAATCCATTCTCTTGTGTTTATACAGAGTAATCATAAAATCCTTCAGTGCACCAGCACCATAAGGCACCCAGATTTGTTTTCTAGGCAACACTACGTGGTTTTTTAGAAGTTTTCACCTCCTTTTTTGCAAGTGAGTGCTTACTGACTGCAAAGTTGTTAGTTTTCAAGAGCAAAAGAATGAAACAGTGGTATTTATTATGGACTCTACTATAGACCTAGTTGTAGGAATTCCCTTTTTGTATGAATATCTCTTGCTTCTGCATCTTGCTTCCATCTCAGTAGCCTGCAGAACTTTGCCATGCTTATCCTGAAAACGGTGGCAGGTGCAGTCCCAGGCTTCCCCACTCACTAGCACATTTAGATTTGCATGCAATTGCAGTAGCTTCAGAAACAAGCTGAAGGCCTGTACAAATCCAGGCTGTTGTAGTTGCTTGACGTTTGGAGGGAAGTCAGGACAGCTTGGATGACAATTGGCAAAAAAAAAAAAGAAAATTACTTTATGCCTCTCCTCTTTCTTTGCCATCATGTTTTCAAACCTTTAATAAGGAAGGGAAAGGGCAAATTTCTATAAAGACCACAGTGAGAGAGTCCAATAGTGAACTCCTTTGCCTCTTACCCTCATTTATCTGCTAGATTTTCTTCTCAGTTTGATATAGACAACACTATTTTTGATCTTAGCTTTCTGTAGTTCCATCTAGCTCATAATTCTGTGGCTGCTATTTCCCTTAGATATTCTTCTTTATTAATTTTGAAGATGTTTATCTCTCAGCCTTCTCATAGGAACATAGGCCTGGAAAAGACCTACTAAATTATCAAATCTGATCCCCTTGTGAGCAGTTATAGCATCACGCCATATCTTTCCTCAAGTATAACGTCTTAAAATTACATCTTAAAATAATCTTGCTCTGATTAACTGGTTGTTCCAAACATCACTCTTCTAAAGATTAGAACCCACCAGCACCAGATGACTCTAGTGCTTACATTATGCTGAAAAAACTTTCCCTGGCACTGCCAATGCTCAGCTTTACCTTTTTCACAGGTGCATTTTACTGATGACTCATGGTCCTCTAAGGCCTAATTGAGATACTCATGTTTTCGCTTCCTTACCATTTGTCTTCCTTACCAATAGTCTTCTGCATTGATATTGTCTCCCATCTGTGGATTTTGCTACCAAACCTCCTCTCTTGCCAAAGCTCCTAATGAAAACACTAAATGATTGGCACCCAGGCTGATCCTTCAGGTGCCCTGTGTATCCTCACAACAGCTCAAGACTTTCCCTTCAAGCAAAAAAAAATGTCAGCTTCCCATGAACGAGTACCGCAAGCACCTTAAATTCTCATGCTAATCTCTATTTTCTCCAGGTTAGTAAGGGTTTCTAGATGACACAGCATCCAAAGCTTTCTGATGTGTGTTACTTAGTTTTCTTTTATAAAGTCACTGCTTCCTAGCTGTCAGATAGAACCATACTAACATCACTCCGCTTTGTATTTCTTTCCATGTCTTTAATTATTCTTTCCTACAATAATTATTAAAAGAATGAAGGTCAAATTGATGAGTGAGTGTTTGCTCCAATTACTTTGCAATTCTCAGGGTTTTTTTTCCTAAAAATTATGTGGCACATGTACTGTTCTCCAGTGTCTCAATAATAAATTTGTTTAAAAAACCTTCCTACCCTAATGTGTTGGTTTTTTCAGTATTTAGGGTTGGAGGGTCCATTCCTCCAGCTTGAGCACATTATGATCATTTTAGGTTTGCTATGGGCTTGGAGGCAGGAGGTCCCCTTTCCAAATGTTCATGCCCAGCTGTCAGGGCATTGAATTCCTGTTCTCTGTCATCCTCTTCATTGAAAAGTGAGGCAAAGAATTAGGTCCTAGCCCCAGCCTCACTCCACATCTGCTTTTCTTCTTCTTTCTTTGTTAACCTAATTGAAAATTATTTGACTTTTTGTTTCAATTTATCTTGAAAGATTTAACACAGTTTAACTTTTGGCAAGTTGTCTTTTAGATCTGCATTATTTAACCTCCAAAATGTGTTTTTCTTTGCTAGCTAGTCCCTTTTCCTATAATTTCTAAGGTCTCTGCTCACACGTTCTTTCCTTTTTCCAAAGCTTTTTCCAAAGCTAGATAATTAAGATAGACGGAAACAGAGTTTACTACTCATTCAGATTAAGCTGAAAGTACCCTTGGAATTTTATTCATCTTGTCAAGATACTTCAGAAAATTTACATCTCTGTCTGAAAGAAATTCATGGCATTCCCTACAATTAAGTATGGACTTCTTCAGTCTAGTTAACTTGTTAGCTAGTTTATTTACCTTATCAACGTTTGTCCCTTTGAAATATGTGGTTTTTAAACCCAAGTTCAGGATCATTTTTATTCATATTCTCATTTTATTTAAATGTAATTGACTCATGGTCACTGAAGGCAAGATTATTTTCAGCTCTTCCTTCTCTTTACCAAAACCATGTTTAAAATAGCTTCACTACTTGGATCAGTAACTTGTGATGAAGCATCAGCTGTATAAATCCCCAGAGATGTCTAGTCTATGCCATTCATAGTAGCACCTATTCTCCAGTCTGTCTGCTATAGCCTACACTGTATTTATATTGAGTTTATTTGTTAATTAAATCAAGTATGCTATGGTTTGATACAGTTTGGCTAAAGACCAGGTTCTACAAAGAGAAGTTAACATTAAATTAGAAAGCTGTTACACGCCTCTGTGACAGCATTCAAAATAAACACTTTCAAAAGTAGGTTTTGTTTCCAAGCAAAGCCAAGCCAAAATTGCATTAGATGGCTGTGATCTGACAAAAAAAAACCCAAGGATGCAATATAAACAAGTAGTTCCTTCATTACTTATGCAGTTCTTTTTCAGGAGACTCTAGCATGTGAGAGAAGCGGCTTTTGGAAATCCTAGCATTGTCAAACAACCTGGCTTCATGGCTGTTGAGTCCCAGATCGTGGCCCCCTGAGCACCTGCATTGCAAGCAGCTTTGTCCTTCTGTGATCCCTGGGCATGGACCTTGAGCTGACACACAGAGCTTGTAATACGCCTTCTGTGATACAAAGACATGTTAGAATAATTCTGCTGGGCTGTGACACAGTTTTTGTGTTATTTTAGACACTTTAAAAAGAAAAATAGGAAGAAAAAAATTATTAGATCCCAGGGCCAGTGAACACCACAGGAGGTGAAAAGGTGTAAATGTAACTTTTGACACGAACCTTCTTGTGGGCTTCTAGCTGTACCACCTCCCATACATGCTTCGTTGCAAAGAAGTATTTTTATCACTGTTCATATTTTCACCCATTTTTCACTAGTTAGTAATTTACCTCTGCTATAGCTGTTAGCAACTCGTTGTCGTTACATTTCTAGGGATTTTTTGCCCACATGGTGATTAGGCCTGCATCCATTAGTAGTCCCTGGTTTCCATATTTTTTCTGGGAAAGGCACTATAAATACCTATTGCATATGACCATGACTGGAACACCAGAAGTTGCGATCTTTTGCAAGGAATCATTGGGATGCATCTTGTGAGTCACCTGCCGCACACTCATAAAAATCTATGATACTGTTATATTATCTGTATGCTCAAGCTAAGACAGTTGTTGTACTAACTAAATTATTCATACAGCTACATTAATCTCAAAGTTTAATTACCGTGGCTAATGATTGAAACTTGGAAGTTAAGTGCTCCCATGATGATACAACCCCTCACAGAATTTCTGTATCATATCAAAGAAATCTGTATCCATACATGAATCCAACCCTTGAGGTCTAAACCAGGCCCCCTTAGTGCAGTAAAATGTCTCTTACAGACCTTCCCCCAAGTGATCTTAAGTAGATTGCGCTATCTTTGCTGTTCTTTTCTAGGTATTTACAGCTTAACACATTCCTCACATATAACATTACTTCACTTTCCCAGTTGTTTCCATGTTTCTGAGCAACTCGTGCTCTTTATTGCTTGTGTTTGAGAATGGCTATTGGTCAACCATGTTTCTGTTATACAGCTTCACATCATGCAACAGTTGATCAAATTCTTCCATTTTGTTGTCTAAGCATAATGAGCAGGGATCAAAATATCTCGATTATCTGTTGACTCAGACAAGTTACAGCAAGTCTTCTACACCTACCTCACTACTGCTTTTCACAATATTATTTTCTTTCACTTTGCTGTCAAGTCACTGAATATTTAGTGGGGTTTTTTTTCCTTTTCTTAAAATCAGCATGGGAAATACACGTATCTCTTAATATAGAATCATAGAATCATAGAATGGTTAGGGTTGGAAGGGACCTTCAAAGGCCATCTAGTCCAACCCCCCTGCAGGGAGCAGGGACATCTCCAACCAGATCAGGTTGCTCAGAGCCCAGTCCAATCTGGCTTTGAATGTTTCCAGGGCATCCACCACCTCTGTGGGCAACCTGTTCCAGTGCTCTACAACCCTCATTGTATATGTTCATAACAGATTTGGCCTCAAAAAGTCAGTGCCCTAATAAGTCATGTGGCCATAATTGTATCGGGTCTTCTGTTTTACCACAGGAATGCAGTGTGAGGTTCTCCTCCTTTTTCTCCCCCATAGCACTGTCTATAAATGTCCTTAATCCTGTGGAGAGTTTCAGACTTGTCTACATTACCAAGTAAGATTATGTAAAATAAGAGAATATTTAGATTAAAACAGTTACTGCTGAAGCCTCTCATATCCTCATCGTATGTGGTTCTAGGGTTTTACTTCAAATGAGAATACTCTTGTCTCCTGGAGCAGGTGTCCCCATTATACATATTGTTTGAAGCTTTCTTAAGGACGATTAGCCCACAAATCTTTGCTCCTTCACTTGGGTGGGGTCAAGGGGGAGCATTTTTGAGCCTCTCTAGGAAGGTCCGCTTTTGTATGTGTCACTTAGATCAAGGTGGCACATCAGTGTCCTGGAGAAGTTCCACAGGCCACCTCCCTTGTCCCACATGGGAGCCCAGGGCACAGAAGTGCAGATATGATTTTATCATTCCAGCTCTCCAAGAACACTGCCCTTGAGTCTTGAATTTTGTGCCACTTTTCTCACTGACTGTCTCATACCCAACAGCAATAATGTGCTCAGCAACCCTATATGAGCACCACCAAGATATCCCGCTGACAGAGGAACTTTCGGTCTGCTTATGGCACAAGTTAACAGACTGTGTCATCTCCTTGGGGAGCCAGTTGGCACCTCTCTGAAGAACCTCTCCAAAGCTGGAGACTGGATCTGGCAGTCTTCAAACAAAGCAGCAAATAAAAGTCTTATATGACATTTGCTTCTTTGCAGAAGAATCATTTCAGGTGTTAAAGCAGCTCTGCATGGTTCGATAGCCTTCTTCTAGGCACAGGTTTTGTGGTGATGAAGCCCACACATTGAGTCAGAATTTTAAGGTCCCCATCCAGCACTGAAGAACTTTTGGAAAGGAACTTCTAAGCTCCTCCCAAAATAATCTGTTTTACATGCACCAGAACTGTTTTTGTGAATGGAATCAGTAAATGGAGAGAATCAGGGGGTTTGCCTCAAATTGCACATTTGCTCCAGGCCAGAACACAAATGTAAACGCAGAGAATTATTCTCCCACTCATCAGGACAGTTCATATCACTCAAAGCAATCGCAGCTGCATGGATGTGCAGCCTCTCTCTTCACTCGGGACTGATCTGACCCTTTCTTTCTTTCCCAGGTACAAGATCCTGAAAGACTGTAGTCCCAATGAACGTCCCCTGCTAGAGCCCTCACTTTTCATTTTACTCTGTCCTGGAATTTCACTTCACCAACACAGTTGACAAAAAACTTTATTAAATTTATTGGCATTTAATGGGTCCCTGGTTTGGTAAATAACATTTTAAAAAATATCTGAAAGCAAAGAACCTCTCAGTTTTTGGAGCTGCGGAGCTTTGGAGGCTCTTGCATGTGTGAGTATGGAAAGAAAATTAAGGTCAGCATAATTCCCATTGCATTTTTTTGACTCCCTGTCAGGAAACTTGCCATCATCATACCCTACATGCAAGCAAATTGGGCATGTTGTCAGGAAAAGATTGAAGATGAGAGAGGAGTCCTGCCAGCGGGAATTTCTCGGCACTGGTTTCCTGTATAACAGTCAGCCTTTTTATAAATAGAACCTCATTCCATGCAATGATACAATATTAATCTGTCACCTTATTTGGCACAACCAGAGGATCATGAACTACTTGCTTGCTGATTACCATTTCAGCTCATGCACAGAGCGCGGGCTGTGATAATATTAGCTTGGTCAGAGTCACAACTCTGTCAGTGCCAGCAACAACTCAGTGTCTGTTTCCAGTCTCTGAAAGTGTCATATCTGCATCCTTTCTTCCCAGGAGGTAAAATCCTGGAGTCCCTCTCTTAGTATGAATAATTTGTCTTGTCACTCAGAGCCCTAAAGGAAAACCATGTGACAGTTTCTGTTAGCTGTTCGTAGGAGAAAAAAGCTTTTAACAAGAAAAGTAAAAGTATATCATCAGGCATGTTTAGCTACTACTTATTCATAATTTTTTTTAAAGCTTGAAAAGCTTCATCAGACTCCAATGTGTAGGAGAAACAATTTGTTACCCTTTGTTACCCCATGCCTTGTAAGAAAATTAGAAGAAGGACTGGAGGAAGCCCAGGGCCATCATTACAAAGGCACTACTCCTGCCAGGAGTTTTCTTGAGCAACCAAAGGGAAAACAGTGTGGATATGATTCTTGTTTTACAGTTGCCCAAATAGTTCTGAATGGTGTTGGTGGCACTAATCAGTCATTTATCAATGTGCCCTTGCTGCTTCTGAAGAAAGCTCTTGGTGAGCTGCAGAGGTCCTGGGCTGGGCTGTCTGCAGGCTCGGGCCGATGGTGCTGCTCCGAGGTATTCAGCTCACATGCAGAAGACTGCCTTCAACCAATATAGATTTAACTTTTTCTGTACTTAAATTTAAAAAGGAACTGGTAGGAATTGATATTTGAAGTCTTTTCATTCAATAGGTGAGCTTTCCAAATCCAAAAGTTTCTGAATTTATTAATACTGGATAGTAGTAAAACAGTAGTAGCCTTTGTGACATTTCCTTTTCAGTCACATTGCCATTGGAGTCTGGAAGTTTAGATAAAGATGTGGGACCCATGTCTGTGTTATATAATCATCTCTTAGCAGTTCTGAGATTGCTTAAAATGGTTTCCATTTTTCAAATTTGTTTAAAACTGAAAGTAATTTCCTTCTGGAGAAGAATCTTCTAATCCTCTTTAGAAGGATTAAAATGTAAAAATTTCTAGCAATACAAAGTAGATCTGTAGGTGGATTTTGTACCTCTCTTTTTGGTCCTGTAGCTGATAAATGAATCATTACCTGTTTCATATTATTGAGTAAGTCTGTATTCTTAAAGGCATTAAGCGCAAAATATTCCCTCAGCAAGACGAGGGGCTGAATAATCTTATGTATGTTAACCTCTGCAGGTAAGAGATGATACCTGCATCTGAAGATGTTGGCCAACCAGTCACCTAGTAGAAAGCATCTAAACTGTATAGGCAAAGGAGATAATAATCATCTCCATTTTGATACCTGCCTTTATGTAAAGGAATCTAGTCTAACCACCATTTCCCTGTGTGTCTTACTACCAAGAGAAGTCCAACTGCAATCAACAGAATGACTCCATTAAGCAAGAATATGAAAGTGTGCAGGAACAGAATTCAGGAAAGATGAGTTAATTGGAAATCTGAGGAGCACAGCTTGGAAGCTGTGCACTGAGTTCCTGAGATAAGGGCCCACATTTTTAATTACCTAGGTGGAAAACAACAAAGTTAAATTATTTTTAGAAAGTACTAAGAACATATGTCTGATGTGCTACGTAATAAAAAAACACAGAGATCATAGAATCATAGAATCATAGAATGATTATTTGCTAATTATTTTTGCAAAATTAACAGAAAAAATCCCACATCTATTGATCATTAACTGAGTATTAAGCTTCCTCTCATTTTGAGGATGATTAATAAAAGTAAGCTGGCTTTGGTAGTTGCTGTTATATAGTAAATCAAGCTTTTGTCAATAGTTAGCTGGGTAAATGTGGACATTTTCATGAGCACCAGAAGTATGCAAATTTGCTGCATCATTTCAGTGGAGCCCCTTGCAACTGTGAGGACAATCCTTATGTGTTGACTTTGAGAAATAATCTTTCTGGAAGCATGTGTAACCAGCTCAAGAAAGAAAATTATTGTACAGTTTGGCTCTGAAGTCTTTGGAAGATCTTATGAATTTGTAAATGAGTTAAGGCAGGCAGTAGGCAGCTTACAATTTGTCCAGCCTGCATGTTCTGAGTAAATCAGTCCTATCTAATTGTCCTTGTTTCTAAGCCTAATTGTCCTTGAAAGTATTATAAGCTGTTATATTTTCACACAAATGAACTGCTCAGGAAGAATTTGTCAAATGCACTAGGTGCAACTTTTATTCTACGTCAGATGCTTTCTTCAGACGTGCTATCAAGGCTTTGTCTACAGCAATTGTGGAGCTGTCAAAAGGAAAATACCATTCCTGAGCTCTGGTTTCCCATCCTTCTTCCAGTATTTCATCGTATTGATCAGTGCAGATGTGTTTTCATTTGGGGACATTAGAGGTACGTGAAATGACAGTGCCTATGCTTGTCCAGAAAAGATAAGAACTCGTTGCAATTCCCACAGCGATGGCAGGTGTTGATTGCACAAGCTACTCTATGTATAAACTATGTTTTCCAAACAGACTTCTGATTCAGCAACCATTTCAAAGGCTGAAAGCCATACAGTATATTTTTTTCAATTAGCACATATACTTGCTCTTTAGAGCACAGTGTGCCGATACAACATAAAGACTTGTAAAACATGGTTTAGGATCCATTGTGATCTGAAAGCATATGGATTTTCTGATTCTCCTAAATGCAATAAAAACTGAGGAATGAACCCATTCAACATAATCTTTATTTTTAAATTTTTCTTATTTTACTTAATTTTTGTATCCTATCCTCCTTTACTGAGGATGCCACCATGCCATTGCCCTGGCTAGTGCTGTTTGCTTCAGTGAAGCCAACAAGTCCATCAGCACAACCAAAGGCTGCAGTTAAGCATATCCCTGCAGTATTCCCATTGCTCCGAAAGGAAATGTGCTGTGAGTACACAGCTGCTCTGCCCTCTGTACTAATGTGCCACCTCCCCACCATTCAGGTTGGACGGGACCTATGGAGACCACCTGGTCCATCACCCCACTCACAGCAGGGCCAACCCACATGGGGTTTCCCAGGGAAAGATATTGTCCAAAAGTAACTGGCAAGGTACAAGTCATGCCTTTGCTGCTCTCCTTCAGCTGTGCCTGGTGACAGTGCTGTGGGCAGTGGGAAGCAAGGTCCTATGCAGAAGTACTTTCAGTCCAGTCCTTTGAGACTGGCATATTGGCATGTTTTCTCAGCCCATGGATTCTCTCACTTAGTGACTCAGTAGAGAGAGACCATGTCAGTAAAGATTCAGTGGATGGGTTTTTTGTTTTGTGTGTGCTTCTGTAATGATGCATCACCACCTTAGGACACATCATATCCTCTCAGGGGCAGAAGCCCTGCTGCTGCATCCCTGTCCTGGTACCCTCCACTGCAAAGCACACACTCCAGTGGCAAGAGGAGCAAACAATCTCCAAGGAGGCTGCTCCCCAGTGACCACAGGACACGTGTCCTGTGGTCAGCAAGTCCTGTGCCAGCCCAAGGCTGTGGCCAAACCCCGGCTGATGCTGAGGTGAGGGCTGTGACCATGCTTCAGGAGCCAGCAGGGGCCACACTTGAGGTCTCCTTGCCCAGGAGCACACATGTCCCACCCAAGGTGTGGGTGGCCTGGCACAGGTATGTGTGCTCAGCCCTCATCCTGGTGCCATCCAGGCAGGGGACATCACAGCGACTGCTGGCCAGTAGGTGAGATTGACTCGGCTTCAGGTGATGGAGCACATTACTTTTGAAAAAAAAGAACTTGTCATACCATTTTGCCCACTCCACAAGAGCCATGTTGGCCCATGACACTACCTGCTGTCCCACAGCAGGGCTGTTTTCCTGGGAACCAAAGCAAATTTTGGCTACTTAAAAATTAAGTTCAGCCTTTTAGCAGTCACCCAGGCTGATGGATGAGGAACCGAACACCCACCCTTGCCTCTGTTCACCCCGCCGTACAACTGTCCCTACCTGTAGTGGCTGGTGGTCTATGTCGGCTAGCTTTCCACGCGGGCAGAGGCTTTTTGTCTTTCTTGGTGTTAAAAGGATCAGCGCTTTTTCATGTTTGAGACATCATGTGGTGATTTCTTAGGTAAACCAGATCAGAAGTTGACAGCAATGTTGACAGCTTATTTTTCCTTGCAGAACAATTTCATTTCTTGTGTTTTTGAGGAGTACAAACCTTATGCATAAAACATATTTCAGTTAAAGGTGTACTGCAAACTACAAAAAAAAAACCCTTGCTATTTCCTATGTGTGTTACATGCACTTAGATTACCAGAAATGATGGGTAGGTTTTTTCCTCTATTTTTCTCTGGTTTGTTTGCCTGACCATTTGACAGTAATCTGATGTTTCCTTTGAATATCTGGGTTATTAATCATTTTCCCCTTTTGTTTGTGTGAGCCTTTCATATTACAATGAAGAAATCAGTCTCACCAGGAAAATGTGATTGTGCTGGTACAAAAACCAGCCAGGAATTCAGGATGTATCTTCTTTTTTTTTAAGCACGGTACACAATTGATGTTGTATCTTAGGTTTTCGCACTAAATACTTAATCACAGCATGTAATTCTGTAACTTGTTTTTAAGTAACCTAGCTTTGAAGCTCAGGATAGAAAAGTGTGTTGCTTTAATGATAACTGTGTAGGTTCTCATCAAAAATGAAAGTTTGGTCTCATTATCCCATTGTTCTCCTTTTCTTTTTTCTCCAAGCTGCCTGTCTCGTCCTGGGTTGTATGATTTTTCCTGATGGCTGGGATTCAGATGAGGTAAAACGGATGTGTGGTGAAAAGACAGACAAGTACACGCTGGGGGCTTGTTCAGTCCGCTGGGCATATATCCTGGCGATTATTGGAATCTTGGATGCCCTGATCCTCTCATTTCTGGCATTTGTGCTTGGCAACAGACAAGACAGCTTGCTAGCAGAGGAGCTCAAGTTGGAAAACAAAGGTAGGACTGCTTTAGAAACACTATTATTGGGTGGCCTCGAGGGCAATTGCTTAAAAACAATAATCGTTTTCATTTTATTTATGCTTAAAAGTTGGCATGCTGACTTACTTCCTAAGTTGCTGGGAAAGAAGAAATACAAGGAAGAAGAGGAAGTTTTGTTTTTCAGCCTTCAAAATCTAAGAAAGCTGGAAATTGCCATAATTGCTGCGCTATGCATGACTTATCCTTAACACTTTTTAGAGCTGTAGATGGGATGGTTTTGTGTTACCCACTTGTACATTATTTCATTAGCATTTAAGTTTCACTAACACCATCTTTTTCCGTGCCCCATGCAAGATTTGTTCATTTTGTTCCCTTAGGATTTTGTGTTGTAATATGAATGGCTGTAATGTGGTGTATGTGTTAGCACAGTGCACGGTTTGGAGGGAGCGTTGTCGTGGGAGATTGTCAATGAGCTGTGTGATGGGACTGCCTGTACAACGAGGCACTGGTGGACTAAGGACCGGAGCCAGGAATGAAGAAGAATGCTAGTTCTTGTTTGATTGTGTTGCTTTGAGTTCATTAGTCAGCTCACAGGTATCTAGGATGCTGTAGTAACTGAATATTTATGCAGTGGGTTAGGGATAAAATGCATTTCTAGCTGGAGAACATGAAACTGGCTCAGGCCAATAGAGAGGAGAGATGCTGTTTGGCGAGTGTGTGCAAGCCTGGCTGATTTCTGCAGCCCCTTCGCCTCGTACTCCCCCAGCATCCACAGCTGTGTGTCTGATGTGACAGGTACCACAGAGGGCAAGTCCCTGCCTTGTCCTTTTAATGGGCCTGTTTTCGCTGGATCTGTCTAATCCCTTCTGAACATACTGATACTGTCAGCTCGTACAGCATCGCATGGCAGCGAGTTCCTGAAGCTCCCTGCTGACTGCTAAAGAGTACTTTCTTTTATCTGCTTCAGATTGATTCCCTACTAGTTTCACCGAGTGTCCCGTAGATCTAGTAGTGCAGGATTCTGCATTCAGCTCACCCACCTTTGTAATTCTGTAGGTTGCTTCTAATAATAGCAAAGATATTAGGAGCCCTTCACCACTGGATTGGAAATCAAAAGTTGTTTGGCAGCCTGTGCTCTACAAAACCAGCTGGTCTCAGTCCTGCTCCAGAAGGATCATTATCTATACATCCAAAAGCACCAGCCCACCGGCCCCAGCTTGCTGAATTGCAGACAGTCAGCACACTCAGCGCAAAGATAAATGGACTTGAAGATTAAACCTCACACATGATTCCAGACCTGGTTTGAGCCTATTAATGTAGGTTAAGGAAAGTGTATGTCGCTTGCAATTGCATGTGTACATCTGTCCTGCAGGTAAACTGAGGACATCAGTTTCAAGGACTGTCCCTGTCACCCTTTTCTGTAAGGATAATATTCATCTGCATTTTAAAACTAAAATACTTATCAAAATAGCATTCACAGCTATGTCACAAGTGCTTTCGGCATCAGCACTGTGTCTGGTTTGTCTATACAATACAGAGCTCATGAACCCTACAACTACTTGTATCAAAGAACCTCATCTGTTTTGGCACCTTATGAGCAAAAAGCAGCTTCTGGAGGCTCATCACCTCTCATGTCGCTGGCACAAGCTCCTGCCAGAACATTTGGTCCTCAGCATGTCGGACAAAATCATTCAGCAGCTTATTTTCCTTGAATTAAGCACAGAAATGTACCACACAACCAGCTTCAAAGCAAAACAGAACGCAACAAAAAGGGACTCACCCCACTTTGTCCTTCACTGTCAAGAAAGGCAACTTATCTTCTAAAAAGACCATCCGCTTCCTGCTCATCACAAAAAGCTTCTGCTATGCAACAACGGGGCAAGTATAAATCCTCCTGCAGCCCCCCTGGCATTTCCCCACCTGCATGTGTTGCCACCAGGCACGGCTGCAGCCACAGAGGAGTCCTAGGAGAGCAAAGTGGGGGCATCGGTGGACACCACCACCCCCTTCGGTGCTGGGGACTGGGCAGGTACCAGTGCCAGCAGAGCACCAGCTCTCCACTTTGCTGTCCAGAGATCAGTTCTTCTTCTGGCCTTTTGGATGCCACGAAACCCTGCCTGCATCCTAGTGAGCAAATTCCTACTGAGACAGCAAAGCACAAACACTTAATTCCCTCCAGTGGTTTCTGATCTCTATATAAGATGGACTGCAGCTTGCTATCCCCAACACTGTGCTGATGGAGCAGGGCTCTGGGGCGTGGTCCCTGCAGACCAAGGAGAGCTTTCTGCCAAAAAGTGTAAGTAGTATTCATGTGTTTTTGCAGCTAGAAGTCATTTAACAGTGTTTAGGAGGAAGATGTTGTGTTCATATGGCCAGGATTGTGAGGCAGGTTTTGTAATCCTGGCAGTCGGTAGCTCAGGTGACCATTTTGGAGCAGTGGTCTGTGGTTAGGGATGATGATTATTTACACTATAATGCCGAAGAAGCTGGTAGAACATTAGGGCCAACACTTGTCCTTGCACTGGCACCAAGCAACCTCTTGTCTGTACCCTTGGCACGGACCATGCATGCATGAGGGCTTTGACACTTACCCCATAAAGTGCGTCCCCTTTCAGGTTAAGAGACACTGGAGAACTGCTCATCAGCATTAGTCCACATGCAAAGTATCCATGCCTCTCTTAGAAATGTCAGGATGAAAAAATACTGAAATATGCAAATATCACTAGCTTGCCTTGCACATAACAAGAAGATAAGACTAACAATATAAGTAATAGGTAATAGCCTGGAGGCTTCATTGCAGATCAGCTCCCTCATTAGCAAGAGTCTGCGATGGTTGTGTGAGTACCTGGCACCACAGCTGGTTTTGAGCATTGGTGACAAGGAAACAGTTAAAAGTATATGAAACACACCAAGATGGCAAAAAGGTGAGAAGATGACAGAAAAAGAGCAAGCTGTTCTTCTCTGTAGACTTACCGTGCTGAACTGTCCACCTGCTCTGTCCTTTTGATGACTACAGTTCTGGGTATTTACATAGGTTAGTAAATGCTCGTAAGTAAGGAATTTGACTGTTAACATTATTCATGGCAGAAAAACAGCCGTATTTTTGCTATAAAAGAAAGTTTAGTTTTTCACTACATGATAAAAATAGTGCTTACTCACTTCTTAGTTGTTAGATGTGAGAGTAAACTACCATACAGTCTTCACATCGGACAAATAGAACTCAAGTTTAGCAGACTTTCTTCAGGTTATAGTCTATTTAATGCAATTTCCTAATCATGCAAATTTTACGCAACAATCCATACCTTTTTCATTTAAAAAACTGCCTTTTGAAGAAAAAAAAGAAGTTATTTCTAAAAAGACTTTCACATTATGTTTTTGCCATTAGCAAAAGGAGGGGAGAAAACAGTAATATGTGGTTTTCTTTAATTTATAGGAACTAATGCTGATACCTTAAAGGTCTGTATGTTATTAAACTAATGGCATGCAGGGTGATAACAAAAATAGTCAGAATTCATCTTTGCTTTAAGCTTCATCAACACCATTTTCAGCGAGCCATCAACATCAGGCATAAATCTTTATGTGTTGTGTAATGACATAGTTTAATATTTTGAACTGTAGCGTCTTAACAACATACAATTAAAGATCTGGCCAAAGGCTGTAGAGACCAAATGAGAAGTTTTCAAAAAAAAATTGAGAGTGCAAAGCAATTACTTTTATGAGTAATTATGAGTGCTCTGCATTATGAGTGGTAAATACAAAAGCATTCAGAAGAAACTATCCTGTTAAGTAATATCAGTCAGAGCAGGTGGATGATGTGCTTCGTGGACAGCTGTGGCTTTTCTGATGGATAGAACAGCTTCACGAGATGTTTATGTTTAACATTTGACTCATCTTTGGGGTCCATATGGTCACAGATAAGCAATTTGCACTAAAGATTTCCCAGAGTTTCAGTCAAGGGCTGAAATAGATAAAAGGATGAGGGAGCTAGACAGGAGATTTGAAGGATTCGTCTGCCTTGCAGTGATTGCAACTTGCACAGGCTCGAAGTACACCACATCACTCCCAACAGCCACATTGCAGAGAGCTCGTCGCAGAGCTCAGTGCAGGATGCCCAGCCCAGGACTTGCCAGTTGACACTTGTACCCTCGTTATTCTCCATACCAGTGCTGTCAGGGCCTGATCCACATTGCTGAAGGCTGGCTCCATACATCTGCCTGAGCTGCAGTCACTGCAGAATAAAGATACGTAAAGACAGAAGCTAAGGGGAAGTTTTTTCTTGATGACAAAGCGGTTTTCTGTAAAAGAGAAAAAATAGTCTTGCATGGAGATCTGAGAACTTTCGGCTAGAGAATTATCTTCTGTAAACAGGAATAGTCTACCCACATGATTGCTGCTGCAACAGAAAACCATCTGCAGAAGCCCTAGGATCTGAATCTTGAGTGACAGGAGGCCAGCAGCATGCTTGTCCCATCGAGGGACTACATGACAGAGTGTGCATCAGCTGTCATTCTTCAAAAGGAAAGTAGCTCAGGTCACAACACATGGGCAAACTGCTGCAAAAATTGCAAAGCCGTGTTCATTCTCATGTAGTTCTCATGGTTGTTGTACGCTCACAAACATACAGGCTAACTTGTTCAAAATTTGGTGAATAAACATGAATATTGATACCTGCTTTAAGTTTTCACGTATAGCTACAATGCATAAAAGAATTGTCTGGTAGCAATAAAGAGTACAAATCAAGTCAGAGCACCATATGTACCCCTGTATACTCATGTTCTCTGTCTCATAAAGTTATGTAGTCCCTTCTTTGTAAAGTTGTGTATCCCTTGACTCCTCTTGATACACAACAAATTCAGTGTACGCAACTTTTCATTTCAGTTAGCATGTACTTTTCAAAAATAAAAATACTTTCAAAAATAAAATGCAGGATTTCTGTTACTGTCTTCCCTTTCTTAGACTGATATTTCTTTTCGTGTTGGCTGGTCTCTTCCCGTCCTTTCTTTCTAAAGAGTTCGAGAGTCACCCACTTCAGCTGCTTCAGTGTGTGGCTCCATGTTCAAAGCTCTTAAGGTGACTTTGAACTCAGAACCAGCTTGGAATTTCCATTTGAGAAGGGAAATGTGGAAAAAAACTCAGTGGGGAGTGATCTGTGATGGATTGCTGTAGACAGCCCGCCACATGCACTTGCCAGGCTGCAGCTGGCCAGAGGAAGCTGGAACTACGTCAAAAGGTTTATGCTCTTGCCTCAAAGGAGAAGTATTTAGGTATTCTGCTTTTCAAAGGCAAAATCAAGCTCTTCTTTGAAACCCACAGCCATAGATTCCAGGTTGAGAATTTCTGGCCCTTATTTACAGCTTCAAAACATGATTCTCTGCCATGTCAGCCAAGAACAAAGTCTTTGTCACAGCTGTGAAGAGCTCACATGTTCTCTTTCAGCTTCAACCAACAAGTGACTCATCTATCTTAGCATCCCTGCAATTAGTTCCAGGTGTGAATTTCTTTGTTTAATTACAACCTATTTTCTTCAGGTAGCACCTCTGTGAGCTGGAGGTGCTACCTGAGGAGCTCTAAGTATAGGAGCAGCAGGCAAGTAGTACAATATGTATTTCATCTAGAAACCCACAGCTAGAAGCCAAATTAACAGTGGGGTTTTTTTTTAATTGAGTTTTTCGTGAAAATTTCCTGCTTTAGATAATGGTGGCCATTTGCTTGTGATTGCAACTATATGAATAACATTTTAAAAAGGGAAACTAAAAAGATAAACATGGAGATTTCATTGTGGTGGCATCGGGATGAAGTTCATCTCTCCAGGATGAAGATTCTCATAGCACCGCTGTAGCAAGAATACACAGTGGTGGAATTATTATTAAAGTATGTATTCTGAGACTAAGCCTGGATAAAAGTATTTTATCAGGGAACTACTTTGCCGGTGTGCTAAATGATGATAGTTTTAAGGGGAGGTAAATAAGGCATCAAAACTAAAAGTTGAAAGCTGATTAAAATACCTTATTAAATAAAGGTCAATCTTGCAGTAGTGCTGACTGATACATCAGCTGATCCAACAGTTCCTTTCCAGCTCTACTTTCTATAATAAGAAAGTAAAATTAGTCCTAAACATATGCATTAATTACTTAACTGAAGAACTTGGAGACCACGAATAAAGAGTCCTAGTTCCGCACTGATTAATGAAGGAAAAACATGGTGAACTGCTTTCTGTCTCGTGGAAAGATGGATCCTACTTGTTAAGGAGTCTCATACAACAGCTCAGTTAAAGAAATTAACATTTCATTGAATGAGCTCATTATATGAGGGACCAAGTATGGGAACCTGAAGGCAAAGTGGCAGCAAAAAGCTAAGCAGCCTCAAAAAATGCTTCTCAAACTGTATGGGGAACTCAGTACATTGCACGGCGTTGTGCTCAGCCGAAAAATTCTGTAGGGCAGCAAGGCACAGAGAGGTTGAGCATTACAAAGCAGAGTGGCATAATGCATGGGAATGGGGGATGAAGTCATTAGACAGTGCTGCTGCAGGCTACAAACAGATCTCTGAGCTGGTCAAGACAAGTCCATACAAAGCCTGGACAGATCTGGAAACCTGTGCTGTGAACTTAAAAGGAAACCTATGGCCTGTTACAAGCAATATCGTATTTACTGAGCTGGAAAATGACAAGTCTGACTGTGCCATCACTGGTAGTTGCATTAGAAATGGTGTTTTGAAGCTTGGACAAAAAATCAGAAATATTTCACAAGCCATAGATATGTAAAAGAGAAGTAGGCAGCACATATTGCATCCTGGGTAGGGCTAGTCACACACAAAGATGATCATACCCCACCATCCACAGCCTTTTCCCTACTGATAGAAACCACGCCTTTAGGAGGAACAGCAGAGAACAGGAGAGCTCATGGCTCAGCTGTTCTTGCATGAATGTTTTTGGGAAAAGTGTTAATGTAGACTGAAAAATCAAGGCAGGTTTGTGGCAGGAATCAGGGCTGTGACTGGGAACACCTGATCTATGCGGACTTCCCTGCTGCCCAGTCCAGCCTGCCGTTTCAGAGAGGTGCCTGGGCTGTCCGTGTGTGCGCACCAGCCCTAATGTCTCATCCTCGCACACAGAGGACATCTGTAGAACTGAGCTGTAATTGTTCCATATTGAAGGAAGTTCCAGCAACTTTCTTGGAAATCTTTCTCATTATTTAAAAAGTCATTAGTTTAATGATCTCATTTCAACTGTGAATTTGTTTTGACTCTTCTTCAGCAGTTTCATAAAGCCAGGATCATTTTCTATCTGCAAACGAAACGTCTGAAAAAAAAATCGAGTCATCTTTTCCTTACTGGGCAGAAGCTAAAAGGATGTTGTCAGAAGCTTTAGAATGAAGAAGCTATCCAAAAAATCCAAATGAAAGCAAGACAAAGAGCCCTGTTTTCCAGAGTTAAACCAAATGAGACATATAAATCATATGTAATGAGATATATGAGATACCTGGCTTTCTGGTTTCTATTACAGGTAGTGTCCAAGACCACTTACTACAGTAACACACAGAATTTTATTTGTCTGCTGCTGTCAGAGTAGCTTTTCTCTATTTACCCAGTCTTTATTATATTGCTTTATTCTAGAACCTTGAAACTGTTCCTGTTATTTCTGGACTACTTCCAGGGTTGATCTGTACATTCTGTTGAGTCCCTTGTCTTCTCCTGAATGACAAGCTTGGTGGACTCTAGTTTGTTGTTCCCACTGACCTCTCCCTGGATTCCTGGGAAGCCTGGGCTTGGGACAGGCACAGAGACTGGGGCACCTATGTATTTTAGTTCCTTGGCTCTGGGATGGCCCTGCCAGGCCCAAGTTTGCTGCAGGTGAAAGTTAGGGTTCTGCTCCAGGCTGTCAAGATTTTTGTCTGTTGACTTTGATATGTCTGCACAGTTTTACTTCATACAATACCAGAAAACAGCAGCGGAAGAGGAAACAGATGTGATATTCATGAGTAATATTGCACTCAAGTTTGCTATAGGTGTGTACTAAATTCATTTGCTAGAAAGGAGCATAATTCCAAAGATATTTTCCCTATCTCTTTTATCTGGAGGATTATTCTTTTTTCTTAAGTTGTGCTTTTAAATGAAATAAAGGAATTTGCTCGGAGCACATGGTCCATGTTATTATGTTTAGTCTTTCAGGCTTCTGGCATGCAAGCACTCCAGCTGTCAGAAATATTTTTATGCACCTACTTCAAGAGCATTTAGCATGAAATGTACTCTGCAGACACAGTAGAACTGAAAATAGAGGTTTAGCTGCAATCCCGTTTGACTAGACAAATTTACAATCCAGAGCACATTTGATTTTACGAACGATCTTCACCTTAGTTTTGTAAATCTAAAAATTTTCAGGATCATTATGAGCTGGCATGAGGATCTCATTGCACAAAGTTATTCACCTCAAAATGTTCTTTCATCTCAAAGCACTTGCACCTTTCTAGGTGGCAGCATTTGACATTTGACATTGCTCTGGTTCCTGTTTACTATTTCCCTCAGTTCCTGCCTTCTGATGTTCCCAGCGGATTCTCTCCTAATTGCTCAGTGTATTGTTCCTGTCTAGTACCTGCACGCTGAAACCAAAACTCACTGCTCTTTGTATAACGCCATGCCTGGTAAGAGGCTGAAAGGATCACCATGACCATTTAAACTACTTTCACACATCACACGGGCTGTAGGATGGCCTGAGTCCCCTCCAGTTTATTAGCACTGCGTAAATTGTGGAATCAGAGCTGGACACTCTTCCAGGAGTGGCTGTGACTCTGCTGTACCCAGAGGTGTTAGAACCCCTCTACTCAGCATTTCCTTGCGTGCCCCTAGGATGCTCAGTAGCCCTTCTGTCTTCCCGCACATCTCCAGCTGGTGTTCAGCTGACTTTCCACATGCCCTCTGTCAGTGCGTGGGTACGTTTCGTGCTCCCTGATCTGTCATTTTGCATCAGGCCATGCTTATAGAAAGAGCCATTTGCTAACACACATGAAGACTTGTTCAGTCCTCTTCACCGTGGCAGCTGAGAGAGAGAGAAAATGGACATTCCCACTGGCTCCCAGCAATCTGGAGAAAATCTAGATGTTGTTGGACTGTCTCCTTCTTCCTCACTAGAAGGAGATGAAAAGACCTGAAGAAGAAGAGGAGACAAGGAACCACCTTCTTTCTTTTCCACATATGCGCTGAATTCAGACATGAAAGCATCCCAGCGTAAACCCTGATCTCTGAACTAACACAGTGCCGGGGCACTTTGGGCCTCCCTAGGACTTTGTTTGCTGTCCTTCCCCATTCTTCCAAGAGTTTTATAACCTCTCACTGCACTTGGACAGGTCAGTCAGCAAAGGCAAATCTGTGCAGTATGAATAATTCCCACTGTCTGATGTAGCTGAAGACCCTGAATGCCCACGGTCTAATAAGTGGACAACCATCTTGAAATACTGAGTAAATCTACCAGCATTGCTACCAGCAATGAGGTGTAAAAGTAATTTCTTGCTTCCAGAACAGAAAGGCAGTAGTTTAGCTGTACTTTTTACATTTCTGCCATAATAATATATGTGAAAGATGTGCACGTTGGATAAGAATTGAGAAAAATACTTATGTTATGTAAATACCTGCTAAAATGGATGCATCTGGAATCTCTGCAGAGTACAATAGTTCAGTTATTTAGTGGTTACTTCAAAAGGGAACATTCAGAAAGCAAATTAGATTGGCATAGCTAAAATGGATTCATTTTATACAAAATGTTTACTACTATTCTTTTTATTTTTAAATACATTATTGAATCAAAAGCTCAAAGCTTTTCCACTGGGCACGTTGGACATGATTATGCAGTGGGGGTTTTATTCATCCTGTGAAATCAGTAAGAATTTGAGAGAGTGGGAGTAAATGGAATCTGTTAGAGCAATTTATATACTTTTTAAATGGTCATGAATCTTAACTATACTAATCCTTGAGCACAGAGTTTCAAACATCATTTTTCAGGTGATTTATTCTTTGATATGTATCAAATATGTTCACATTTCCTTTGAAAAACTATCATAACGGTCTGACAATAAGAACTGGTTGACCCCTTGCAGATAAAACTCTGATAAAGCAATATAGAACAGACATCATATATGCAGGGACAAATATTGGTCTACTAGAGAAAGTGGAAGTATCATTGTCAAAGAGTTGGTTGGAAATTCACTACAGGACTCATACTGGCAAAGTAGAAAAGTGTTGTACTTAAGAGAAGAGCCACAAAAACCCAGTACTTGCATCCTTAATGGACATGCTGAATTTGGCACCGTGGAAAGATGTAATGCCAAGTGGTTAAGGAGCAATTTTGCTTGGGAGATTCAAAATTTCTATCAGTGTTAAGGCTGCATTTCTGTGCCCTTTCAGAACTAGCCTGCAGTATCTAATTGTTGAATTTAAAATGACAGCTGAAAACCTCTGAACATTCACTGTCCTGGGGTCTCAGCACTTCCAAGCAGAGGTGGTAGCTATCTAAAGAGCAAAACTGCCCTCCATTGTTCTGCCTCGGTTTTATAAGTATGCTCCCTGCTGCTCCATAGATGTTAATTCTTAGCCCATATGGGCAAAGATGACATGTTATTAAGTACAATAAATCTTCCCGTATAACCGTCAGCCCAACTATTTTCCTTAAGAAGACTGACAAGCTTATCTTAAATAAATCCCTAAAAGGGCTCTGTGAAATGATTAGAAGTTGTATGTTTACAATGATGCCAGAGAATCAGCAGGTTTATACACTGATCAATCATTTACACATTAGTGAGCAGCTGCCATCTGGGGCTGTGTCTACTCATCTATCACGCAGTTCTCACAAAGGTTAGAGGTAGTAAAGTTGTACTGAGACACAAATATAGGCATAAAAATGCTAGGTATTAAGGATTATGGCATGAGCCAATAGGATTTTGGATTTCCGAATAATTTCTCTATAAGATCTTGATCACAAAAATTTGCCAAGGTGTCACCATCTTCCCTAAGTCCAGCTGAAGGCCATCCATTGCTTTTCAGTGGAGTTGATGTCCTTGCAGATAGATACGGAGTATGTGCTCACCCAGCCTCAGTCTCAAAAACTTTTCTGGATAGGGTAATATTGACCTTTGCCCTCTGTACTACGGAAAGTGTTTTTCAAAGAGTAGTCTAAGAACCTCTGGAGAAGCTGGAACTAGGTGCAAAGAGGAAGTCCAAGTGCCACTGCTTGAGTCTCTGGCTCTCACAGGGTGTTCACTTTGGAAGAGACCAATTCTGACCTATCGAAGTAGTATAAAGAGAAGTCCAGGAAGTTCATGGTGCTTTCCAGCAGGAAAACAAAACAACCAACAGTTTGGGTCCTGTTGGTTAACCTGAAAGGGTCAGTGACATCTTCGTATTCTTTCCCTTTCCACCAGAATCCTTACTTGATGCCTGTGGATGTGAGCACATGTGCTTTCAACGGTGCCATCCTCTCAGCTTCTGTGCGTTTCAGTTCACAGAGTACCTTCTTTAGTGTGATCTTACAAGCCCTGAAGAATATGTATTTGTACATGTGTGAGCATCAGGAACATGCAGGACCCTTCTGAGCACTGGAGCACAGTGAAAGTCGCCGTGGCAAAGTGGGGTACTCAAACACTGCAAGAGGTCCTGGTGGCCTGTGATGTTGGTCTCCACCATGGCATACTATATGCTACTTAGATTCTTTTGTAATATTCTAGAGCTACACCTAAAACCCATAAGGTTAGTTCAGCAACTGCTAAACCCGCATTACATTTTGTCCCATTATTCTTCAGAATATTCTCTAAAGCTCTGCATAAACATTGAAATCACAGTTATCAGCCTATGTTTGTCTACACCTATAGTTAGGTTGTCTTCTGGCCTAAATTAAGGTCCTTATTGAAAAAGTTGCAGAGAGAGAAAATATAATCTCTTCCAAACTAGGCATTTATAATAAATAATATTAAATATTCCATTTTCTTTCCCAGCTAGGTTTCCTGGGCTATGCCTCAGTTCCACCTTGGTTCCCTTTCATCTTTCCTTTCCCTGCCTTTCCCACTGCTTTTTTTCATAGAGCATGTATTTGTATCCCATTTGCTTAGCAAATCTCTTTTATCACTTTTATTTCAGACCTTCAACTTTCATAATCCCAGGACTGATGATTATATCATCATTTAAGCAGACAAAAAACAGAATTGAAAGGGAATTTTTCTATTTTTTTAATTTATATCTCATATTACTTTTAAACTCCAACAGTAAAAGCATCATAAATGGATTGTCATTCTTAGCCTTCTTGGGAAGAGGAGGTGACTGTTATCATATAATAAGTATACGTGGACTGTTATAGCTATCACTCAGCTCAAAGCCCACTGCATTGACCAATTCCATTTTTTTAACAGGAAAAGAATGCAGCGATTCATCACTTGTCCAGTCAAGTTAATGTTTTGTGCCTTTTTTCTAAGGGTGGAATTTGTGAACTCGCTAGCTTTGACAGCCTGAGGTACTTGGTACTTTTCATTTCTAGATCATTGACTCAAGTATAGCACATATTTCATTAAAATTGACCGAAAATTGAATCTGGAGGATGACTGATGGCTGAAGTATGTAAAAAAAACATTGGTTTCTGCCCAGCTGATAGTAGTCAGATGCCAATAACAAAAAAAAAAAAAAAAACCAACAACAAAACCAAACATATATCATAACCCTGTATTAACAAACATTCTAACTAGGAAGACTCAGACATAAATGGAGAACACGTCTAGCTTTGGATGCCTTCATCATTGGACTCCTAACTTTAGGTATCTAGTATCTATTTCCAGAATTGGAATTTACCTAGACAAATCTCTGAAAATCACATTGTCAGTTTGAGTCTCATGCACCCAAAAAGTGAGGTCTCTTCTGAAGAACAGTAGCTGCTTGCTTCTGACAGGACTGTCCTTGCAGATTGGCTATGTGATGGAAATGGATGTGGTGTGAATATGTAGGAGAGAGCTGATGCCTTTTGGCAGGGCTGTGTGGTAGAGCTAAAGGTCAACTTTCAACGGCTTGTGTCTGCCTTGGAAAGTACAGCAGTCTCTCTTCATTCCCACTCCACTTCAACACTTGAATCCTACTGAATTAGTAAAGTGAATTAGCCTAGTGTTCGACACTTCTTTCTTGAAGTTTCCAAGAAATTTAATCTCCAGTGGTTACAATTTTGCTTTGTCTGCCAGTTTCTAGTGACAGATTAACTCTCAGTTCCCAATAAACATAATGAGGTATTTAAGACAAAGATAATCCTGCTTCTGTGCTCCACTATCCCATTTGGATAATCTTATCTTTAACTTCTCATTTAAAGAAAGAATTTGTACCTTATAGCAACGGATGGCTGACTCTCCTGTCTTTCCAGGACTGCATTAATATTGTTGCGTTTAAAAAGACGATGACAGGGAAACCAGCCTTGGCCCTACAGCGGCAGGTTGTACGCTTGCATGCTGCAGTACATATTTGGATAACACAAGTAAAGGAACTGTAGTTCCCTGTTTAGATTTGCAGCATGTCCAAGTTCTGGAGTTAAATGCACATTCTTTCAGAGCTGGTAGCAAGGATAACATTTCTAATTGTTGTATTTCCCTGTCCTCCAAGAAATAGAAGGAATTTTTCAACAACAATCAATATGTTCAGAAATTTGACTTTAGTTTCAACAACGTTGCTGTGATTCCTTGTGACATGATGCATACCAGCTGGATCTCAAACCAACACAAACCCAATTATGGACTCTTCTGTGACAAACTGCAATTTCAGTGAGCAGTAGTATTTCAAGAAACAAAGCCTTTTAATGTATGGTTGTTGAATTTAATGCTTTGCTTCAGTTGGAATTCTTTTTTATGCTAGTACATTTCATTTTGCTCTCTGAAAGCAAAAAAAAATTCTTATTTTCCCATCAAAATAATTTCCTTATGATATCACACTGCTTATCTGCCCACTAGTTTATCAGTCCCCCTTCCTTATAACTTTTAAATCCATTGTCCAGTTTCAACAGAATTTAACAAAAGGCTAACATCTTAAAAATATCCAATTCCCAGAAGTGTTTTGAAGTTCAATGGTTGGATAAAAAAAAAAGAGAGCATTAGCTGGTGATCCCACTGAGGAAAAGCCAGGAGATTCAGCACTTAACAGCATTTGGCTGATCAAGTCGTCTCCAGTCTCATTTCACATATGCTGCACTGCTTGGTGTTTCTTGATCATCTGTCATGCTAAATAAAGTCAGGTAGAGTATATGGGAAACATGGCAAGTATTTCTGAGTGTGTGTGTGTGTGTGTATATATCTATCTATCTATATATCAAAGTATTAAAAAATGTAGGGAAAGTGGACTGAAGTCAAAAGTCCTGTAGGAGAGAGGCTGTAAGAGACATCTGGGGCATGTGGGAAGCATGGAAGTTTGGAAAGGTCCGGTGTGTGAAGGGATCTGGAAGTGCTAGTGGAGGGTCTGAGGAGATGAGAAGGATGAGTATCACAGGCAGAAGATGCATGGGTGTAAAAGCAAACAGGGTATTGCTATGGAGGTGTCATGGGCCATGGGAAAGGAGCTGGGTTGTTGTGCTCTGGACATGTAAGAGGAGGACACATGCTGTTCATTGAAAGCCAGGCTTCGCTGATTCCTTGTACCACTCATGCAATGTCATGGTTCATTTTAAATGGTTCATTTAAAACTGACCAATAAAAAGGTTATTCAAGTATCTAAATAACACAAAGCATTTAATGAAATATTTCAGTTTATCTTTAAAGAAAACAATACGACAGGAAGCATTAGAAACCAAATTTTTCAAAAGAAACTGTAAAAATTCTGTTTCGGTTCAGCCCCAGACTCTTTTTTCCACTGCTTGCTTCAACCATTGAACTGAAAAATTGGTTATTTACCTAGCAGTTATACTTTAAAATATTTGCAACACAGGCAAGGCCAGTACCTTTCATTCAGAGCTTTGCTGTGGGGGCAGCTCACAGAACGTGGCAGGGAACTGGCGCTGCCTATTAAGTTCTAGCCGATAAGATCTCAGGCTGTGCTTCGGAGAATTTGTTCCCTTGTTCAGCAGAAGATAAACAAGGTGGAACCAACCGATCTGCCTCCACTGATGATAATCTTCCTAGGAGATACTATCATTTCAGCAGCTTCTGTAAGAAACTTTTCTGAAGGTCAGTGCATACAAAATAATCAATTCTCATCTACAGATCACAATTCTAATGTGCCGAATGCTACCAGAGCTTATGTTACCGGGTTCGTGAGATGAAGTCCACGATGTTTGCTGCAGCTGACAAACTAAATGGGCCATGGACCATGTCTGGGGAAATTCCTTTAGCTTCCAGAAAACAGATATTAACTATTCCTAATGAGCAGCAGGCAAGCAGTGCCACCATATAAGTGGTTTGTAGATAAGCAAAAAGCTATATTCACAAATGCTGTCAATCAACACTTTGCAGCAATTTCCTTTAAAGAGAAAAAGATAGAGAAGAGCTGGTCTAGGAAATTCAGCATTTTGAAGAGGCAGCACTTCTCTTGTTACGGCTGAGGAAAACATGAGATAAAAGCAAGTGATGTTAGCTTGCAGCCTCGCCAGCACCGCACCAGGATGCGCTGTGTTTGGCAGCTCCATCCAAGCTTCAACCACTGTTTAGGCTGAACTCAAACCCAGCACCTCCAGCAGACAGCGTGGGGCATGAGTGGGTTCCACCAGTGGACTGGGCATCCAGGATCAACCTCCATTGCCTGGTTTCTGCCGTAGCTGTGACAAACTACTTCAACCCTCACAGAGGTGTGAGCAAGATCTGAATCAAGCCGGTAATCTTTGTTCTAACAAAGCTGTGAAGACAGTTTTCTTCTGTCCTGAAACAATCACCTCATTGTCCGCTGTCCAGGTGAGTGTACCTAGAGATCGACCTGCAGTCAGCTTATAATTCCAGGTTCAAAACATCTAAAAAAAAAGATGGGCAGAACACAAAGTTGTTGGTACCCAGTGGAAAAATCTTCTTAATTCAATTATTTGCATGCTGAGACAGTTTTAGGAGAGTGTTATGTACATCTAAACTTAGCCTGCGGCAGCATATTCTTCCATGCACGTCCCTCCCTGAGCTTGGGAGGGAAGGAGGTCGTGGCAGCGCTTGCAGTGATGCGGTGGGGTTTGGAGATGCTGGCCCTTCAGGGACGCTGCTTCCTCCAGGCCTGGAGGCAGCTGCAGCGGCGTGGCTCCGTACCAGCACCCAGCCCAGGGGCAACACGCCTCAGCACAGCGTTGAGCTGACACAGCCGTATTGGGCTTAGGACTCAGCTAATATCCACGCAGCACCTTGTGCCAAGTCAATGTGCTTTGAGCTGCTGGTTTGGTCTCTGCATTTCAATTTTGATTTGTCATTTCCCTCCTCTGGATGTTGCTGAGATGCTATTTCCATCTGGAAAGGAGCATTTAGGATATTTTTGTCCTTGGCCATGTGTTTATCAGTTAATGGAGCACAGTGCACAGATCCCCTAAGCTCACAGCAGCCCACACAGACACAGGGCAGAGCCCAGCTCAGGTCTTCACAGCCCCATAGCTGCCTCATTGCAGTATTGGCTGAGCTAAGAAACCCTGTTGGCGTGCAGAACTTATGGACTTGAGTGGAGAATTGACCTCCTGTTGCGGCTGCATCCTCCCTTTCAGACGCAGGCAGCTGGGCAGGGTCCTCTGGATTCTGTCATTTTGTGTGACGAACAAACACCAAGGGTCCCCCGGCGTCGCTGCCCAGTCTGCCTTGTCAAGAGTGTCTCTAGCCCTCTGCAGTCAAAGGAAATACAGTTAGGTGCAGGAAAGGGAGAAGTAATTCAGTGCTGGAATAACTACAGTTGCCTGGATTCAAAATGAACACCTTATTTTTGCTCAAAAGCACCCACAAAGCCGAACAGGAGGAAGCTGGAATCAGCCCTCACCTTGAGGCCAGAGCAGAGCAGTGGGCAGTCAAAAAAACCCTGTTTCTACTTCTGAATGACTTTGGACAAAGCACATAGCTGCTCTGTGCCTCGGTTTCCCCTGAAGCTCCAGCACTATTTGCTTGCCTCCTGCATCTTCTGTAAGGATTTTTCAATTAACACTTTTGAAATGGTTGGAGTTCCTCACGAGGAAGGTATGGTAAAAGAGCATATTACTGTAAAAAAACAATTTGCTGAAAATAACTGTCATGAAACGTTTGTAAAATAGAGAAAGTTGAAAGGAGGAGCTGTTTTGTTCAAATAGCGTAAGGGAGAGCCAAAGAGGGAACGGCACGGATCTCATCCTGCTCAGAGGGACGAGGCCAAGCAGCATTGCAGGCGCTGCGTCTACACGGTGCGGCTCTGCGTCCCAACACGACCAGTGTTTCTCCAGCAAAGGCAGGGGGTGAGGTGCATCTACATAGAGCAAGCAGGACAGGATGTGATGGGAAGGAAGCGGTGCCAGGGGGAGGATGAGGTGACGCCTGCTCCTCGCCGTGCTGAGCGGCTTGGCAGGCAGCTGTCAGGCAGGATCCAGCCGGGGCTGAGCTCTGCGCTCATTAATGCCGTGCTCTCATTAATGCCACGCCAGGCTCCTCTGCGCTCTGGTCGGCCCAGGGCTTTTGCTTTTCGCTTACACAAGCAGCAACTCCTGAATCTGTACCGTATGGAGAAAAAACTCTGTGTTTCATTGATCAGCGGGTTCAGCAGGGCCCATGCGCGCTGAGTGATTGCCATGAGAAAGTTCTGCTGCTGTAGCAACTGCTCTGGCTGAGCTGCTGGAGATCGGCCGTAACAAGCGTTCACCAAGACACGTACAAATAAAACTCGTGCAGCTGCTTTGATGTCGCCGTCTTTGTTTGCTACAAGCAATTATATCAGTGATCGGCTAACTCACAGCAAATTCCAAGAAAGAGAAAGTTTGACCAAAAAAAAAGTTGCACGTCATGCAGAGGTTTTCTCTCTGTGGCTTCACTTCATTAGTTAGAAATGTTTGATTTTTTTTTTTTTTCTACTTTCTCTGAAAGTTTCAGATATTTGATCAGGAAGAAGAAAAACACATCATATGAAGTTAGGAACCATCCTCCTAGAACAAACAAGAGTAGCGAGCAGAAGATGGAGCAGCTCAGAATAGCACAAGTAGAACAAGCAGGTTGAGCTGCAAAGAGCAAACATGCAGAAATCAAACCCTGTTAGCACAGAAATAACCATCAGAAATCATGGATGGTTAAATTGAATGAATAAAACATTTGCTCAGAGAAGTTTTCCTCACTCTCCCAGTTGAATATAGAGTGGTTTCCATGCAGTTTTCCAGCAGATGTTTGGTCCAAGACAGCGAGAGCTCGGTCTGCCCAGCGAAGAAATGAGTGAGTTTCTCCACAGCCGTAATGCGCTGTTGTGCACCAGCATCTACCATCGCCCCAGGAATGCCCAGACCACTTTGACCAGGAGCCGGATAATCTAGCTCTGTCTCCAGCTTATACGTCTTTCCGTGATGATGAGGCTGTCACGATAAAGGAGGTGACTTGACCTTTTTAAGGCACATTCTAAACAATATACTGCCCTGTCCATAAGGAGGTGCCTCCAGCCCTGGGGGTTTTTGTGCTCTGTCAGTGGATGGATACACATCTCGTGCTAACAGAATTCCCTCTAACCGTATTTTCCTTGCAGGCTGTCTGTACGGCTAACATTTTAGTAGCATCTGAAAACTCAAGCTTTAAGAGCCTGAAGGAGCATTACAGTATGTATCATTCTATTTGTATCTTCTTGAATAACAAAAAAGTATGAATTGGTTAGAAACCAATCATTTTTGATGTGTGGCTTTCCATCTGAACCACTATTATTTTCACTTTGGGGAGAGGAGAAGCAGCTTTTTCATAACACAGTGGCAACACAAAAGTAAGATTTTGATTCAAGTAAGTGAACAAAACCAAGGATATTGGATCATAAGTCTATTTATATTTTGTTTACACAGTTTTAGTCTCCATAAGAATATTTTTACAATGATATTTTTACATATTACAAAATATTTTTACACTGAGGGTGGTAGAACACTGGAACAGGTTGCCCACAGAGGTGGTGGATGCCCCGTCCCTGGAAACACTCAAGGCCAGGTTGGATGAGGCTCTGAGCAACCTGATCTGGTTGGAGATGTCCCTGCCCCTTGCAGGGGGGTTGGACTGGATGACCTTTAAAGGTCCCTTCCAACCCAAACTATTCTGTGACTCTATATAGTCTCCATTAGCAATCAATGTGTTGTGACATGGTAGGGTGCTTTGGGTGTTCAAACTAATGATGTTCATTGGGTAGGAACTGATCCAACAGCTCATCACCACCAAGTGAAGGAGGTCCAGTTGCCTTCCCCACCTCAACACTCTGCCCCCAGGTGCAGGCTCCATCCTCCTGCCCTATGGCTGGTGGGCTGCATGTTGGAGCTCACAGGGCAAAACAAAAGTGAGCACATTCCTGTTGTATTAGTGATCAGGTCACAGAAATGTCCTGCAAGCACCAGCAGGACCCGGACTGCTATTGTACAGCACACAGTCTGTGGGTTCAGAGGGGAGGGAGGGTCAAACCTCCCTTGATGGCAACATGCTGCTGCTTGCTAACCAGAGATGTATCTCAGACCCCGTGGAAAGACTGGCGCATCCCAAAGTGATCAGTACGTACAGCAAAGGAGGTCTTAGCCAGCTGTGTGGTTTCATCTGAGGCAGTGTTAGGAGGAGTTTTCCACTCAGGTCACTGCACAGAAGCCTTCCAGCATCGGCACATGTTTGCATTAAATGCTGTATTCACTGTGGTTAACTGCAGTGTCAATGTGTGAATGAAACTGGGCCATCCTTCTGCAAAATCTGCATATGGCATTATTAACTTGTCCATCTGCTGTCAGGCATGTGATACGTTTTGCAAACAGCTCATTAATTCTGTACAAAACCAGTGACAGGCACAGTATTGTTTCCACAGCTGGGGGTGAAGGGGGTCTCACATGCAAACCTGCAACATCTGCCTGGTTTGGTGATTTACCAATCGTTCTCGTAAAATGAGTAAAATGTGGATGACTGTTGGAGACATTCACCTGAACTCCTCAAAGTGAGTCAGTAATTACTATAAATCCCGTTGTACTTTAGTTTTGTGAGTTGTAAAACACTTCTGAGTGTCAGATTGTCTGATGCACTTGGGAGCTGATGAAACCTAACAGCAACAAGCTCTTTTGTTTTCGAGACACGTTACCCTCTTAGAAAAGTACCTGAATCCGAGTGCCTTACCCCCCTGAAACTAAGGCTGACGTTACCAGAGAAGGGGGCAGCAGAATAGGGCAGTGATTTCCCATGGGTACAGGGAGCCTTAAAGCCTTTCACAGAGTGAGCTCAGCCTCGCAGAGAGTGTGAACCTACCCTGCCAAAGCTACTGGGAGTTTTTCACTGACCTCAGGGAGAGCTGAATCAGGCCAGCATCCAGTTCCACCATAAGAAGAGGAGAGTTAGACCGTGTGATAAAAGCACCTCCTTTGCAGTGAGGGCATCCATGCAGGGATTAAGTATGCTTTATAATCACATCTTCAGCTAAATTCCCTCATCTTTCCTCAGCATCTGCCTTTAGACATTCCCACCTGAGCGCAACCATTTCATGTTGGTACCACGCGATTTAATGGGGTTGATTTCCGAAAATATTTGGTGTCTCCCCTGCAGCCTTACAATAACATATATTCCTGTATTTAAATATTGCATGATTGCACAAGGAAAACTGGAATATGTGTAAGGAAATATTTACAGATGCTCTGGGACTCATAGTTATGGTTTTGGAGTTATATGCATGCTTTTTTTTCCTTCTGTGTTTAGAAAGGATGTGTATAACAGTTCTATGATATTATTACACATTGTAATTACACAGCCTAATTACATGATTATATGTCTTTACGCTAATTACACAATTAAAAACCATTACAGAAATGATGTGAATGATTTGAATCAATTAAAATACTTCTAAGCCCATCGAGGCAATTGCCTAACAAAAAACCACTGAGGGGTAGCAGGCCAACCTGCCAAATACATGGAACGATTCCCCACTGGGTCCTGTCAGAAGCCCTTTGTCGCTGTTGTTTTACTCTCAGATGAACGGGAATGTGGAACATCACAGGTAAATGTTAAAAAGAACCATTTTGTGCTCCATGGACCCGGAGCAGAATTTTGTAACACCTTCTAGCATGGTTGCTCTACAGCAAAAGATTTATAGCCAAGATCTGGTGCCAGTTCTCTCTTGAGAACCTGGAAAAGGCATGTCGTTAGTGACAAGTCGCGCTGCTGATTCACTGGACTGAATCCAGCCCTGTCTGTCAGGGGCTTTAACCAAGTAGGATGGTTGTGAACATGTGCAGAGCAGGGAAATTATAGAGCAGGGCTATACCAGGAGATCTGGACAGAAAACAGACAGCCTGTGGCTTTGGTGCCAGCAGAAAAGATGGGGAAGACAGAGACAAGGCTGGGCTGGGGTGCTGGTGGCAGCTCCACTGCAGTCAGATTTACTGGGGAAAAATGCTGGAGGCCATCACCCAAGCAGCAGAGTATGAACACATGTAGGCACGTACATCCGCTCCGCTACGCAGCGTCTGGGTGCCCTGCGGCGAGGAGCACAGATGCTGCCGTGCTGCATTGAGGAGAGTCTGCAGAAGACACAAGGATCTTCCTTCTGCTGTTAACAAGAGGCATTGGAGCCAAGTCCTGCACAGAAAATCCCATTTTCCAGAGAACATCTGCCAGCCTATAGGTGGGAAATGGCAGAGAAATCTGTTACTACTGGGCATGCCTCTGCTCTTTGGAAGCAAAGACTTAATTTTTCAAGGCTGTCAGTGTAATATTTACTGTAAGCATTAGACTCACCTGAGAACATTCTAAGCCCTGGGACATTTGCAGACTGAAAGGGAATGTGACTGGCTCATTTATCCAACACCTTGCCAAGGAGCAGTCCTATTATGATCACTAGCATAGACAATGCATAGAAAACAATTATTTATTGGGGTTTTCTATATCTTGCTTTATTTCTGACTATGCAGTAAGGGATATTAATGCACCGACAGGATTTGCATATAGATTAACAGCGGATCAGTAGCCAAATTGATGCAGAATTAGTCGTAGGCTCCCAGCCCTGCCAGCAGTCAATGCGTAGATATTTTTCCGGCACGAGCCTTCTTTGGGGAATCCCACTCCCAGACTTTACGGTTCCTCTTTATGTGTGAAAGTGAGAACATTATTTAGGCTTTGATAAGCAATGTCTTCTACCTGCAGCATAACCATTAGAGGCTCAGCAGATGTGTTTCATGAGATGTATAACCCTTTCAAGCTCCTTTTTATCCTGAAGGCACAATAAAACCTTCACACAAGATAAAGATAGTGAATCTAACTTGCGTGCTTTTGTTCAGCTTCATGTAAATTTGTTCTGTTTGCAGTTCATTTTGCAGTTTCTTTCTCCATTCATTTCCATATGGTTGTTCTAAAATACCTGTATCGCTGTCTCCCTGTATGTGCCTCCCATTCCATTCTGGGCTTTACTTTTACTTTCTTGAATAGCAGGGCTGCTCTGTTCACGAAGCTCTTCCTTTTTCCTCTTCATTTCTCACAGTTCCATCACATTTAATAAACTTCAGAAGGCACTCCTGGGTTTTTCTCATGGCAACTAAGGCGCATCCCCTCTAAGTCCAGGCAAGGCTCAGACAGCAGCACTTGATGTGGTGTAGGTATGGAGCCCATACGCTGGTTTCATGCACGCCCCATCAGCGAACCAATTTCAGCTATGTCTCTCTTGGCCAAGGCTTCACACATCCAGTGGGGCCATCTCTGCTTCTCTCCCTGTTTGACCTGAGCAGACATACCAAGTTACACGATCACAAGATCTGCGTGTTGGAGCCCAGTTCTTCGGCCCAGTCTGGGGACTTCATTTCCACTCCAGTTAGAGATGCAAACAGACTCCACGCAGAAGGGCCAGGGCTAACATCAGGCTAGCTTGTGCACAGGCTGAAGGTATCCATAAATAAATGCATCTGGTTGCTGGGTCATAGTGGTGAATGACACCTACGTCATTGCACCTGCTACTGCTGTTAAGTCTCACAAGGTGGAAGACAGGTCACGACTGTCCTTGTTTATTCTTGATTACAAGCTGCAATCACATTACCACATAACTGCAACGTAGATGTATCTTTATTTGGTTTTGCCTTCTGTACGTCTCTTCTGCAATACCATAGCCAATGACAACACAGCCACTAGCACAGTTCGGATGGGATTCAGATCCAGAAGGCACCTTTACATAGGTATCTACACATGTGAGGTACCTAAGCTCATGTATCCAGGGAAATCTAGTCAGCGCTTGCCAGTGGAGGTCGAGTGCAGAAACAGCTCGTCCTTCATGGGATGCACGTCAGGTGCCCACGGTTCAGTGCCCATTGCCATTTGAGATTCCTGAGTGGATACAAGATATCCACAGCAGACAGGGGATGAACTACCATCTGGATATGCCTGTTTTGACTTTTAAAGGGGTCTGGAGGTTGGTTTTTATTAGATTACTGGATTTTAAACAGTTAATAAACACTGCAACCTTCCTCCCAGTGTAAATGAAACTGAAATACAAAAGCACACCATCCAACTCATTCATCAGAGAAGGGCAAACACATCTTCCACAGCATGTTTGGGCTCCCTGGCTACAACTGTATTAACAACCTGTACATGAACAGGGGCTGAGACACAGTCCCCCATTGTCCAAGCTGTTAGTATACTGTTGGTGCGTTCCCTGGGCCAGTTTTGACTCATTCTGGATAGCAATGTCTGAGACATAATTTGTGACATAACATGGCCTGGAGCTGCTAGGTGTTAGGGAGGAGGTCATTTTGGGTGGAGAGGACTGGAGGGCAGCAGGGCTGGGGAGGTGAGGACGGGTGCACACCATGCTGTGCCACTTGCCCTCAGGACTAGAGAGCAAGATTTGGCCTGTTTTTATCTACTGGTGTAGATGTAACCCCGGGTCCCAGCATGAGGACCTAGTCTGGCAGGTTGTGTGAATGCTGCACATTCACACGTACGCTGCAGCAGTCACTGTTACTGTGGCTTTTCCTGCTATCTCTGCTGGTTTTTCACCCATGCCAGCACCTTCTGGTAAGTCTTCCTCCACATCCTCTCGCGTCACTCCTGCTTGGTCCCTCCTGGCAATGGGAACAGAAGATTTCCATTCCAGCTCTGCCTCACAGCAGTAAATACACATTGTATGTGGTCTAAATTCATCCCTCCTGCTGGAACTTACCTTTGTTTACTTGAGTAATAGCACAAGATAAACCTTAATCTGAAGTTCCTCTTGACCTTGGCAGTTTTCAGAAGCTTTTCCTCTACAGGGCTCCCAATGAGCCGAAGAAAACTGTTAGCCTTTTGGCCAAGGGCAATAGGCATTGAAAAGTGTAAATTATTAAGTATGTTTAGCAGGATGACTGGATTTAGAAAAACAAATGTGACAAGTAATTGGAAATTAAGCCAAAGAGCAAGATTATATGGTTGCATGTGCCTCACTGAAAGACAAAGGCATTTCATAAACATAATGACACGTGGAAACTGAGTTAAATTAGGCATCAAATACATCTGATAGTGTATTGTTACAAAGAAAATTGAAAAATGAAAGATTTCAAATGGCAATTCTTCAAATGAGAAATACAGTGCTTTGGGAATCCCTGTTTGCTGTGGGGTTTTTCTTGAGGGCAGGAGAGGGAGCAAGGGAGCTCATAACACCTTGCAGCCATAACCGAGGCCTCGATCCTGCATCCCTCATGCAAACCAAATTCCAAGAGCCCATTTTTTAAGCAAACAGAGCAGGACCTTTCCTTAAATATCTGCCCTCTGCTGAGTCATCAGTGCTGGAGGATGAGGTCCTCTCTCTGCTCAGATGCAGCAATAGGATTAACGCTCTGCTCTCAGCCCCTCCTGCAGCCTGTTCATCCATCAGTGTCAGTTCTGCTTTTCCCTCAAAATTAGATTAATCTGTCATTCTGGAAATGACAGCTCAAACTATTTTCATACAGTATTGCTGCAAAGAAACTGTCTGAAGAACTTCTTTCTCCACTCACTGATTGTGCGCCTTTGCTCCGGGTGGGCAGCAGCAACTACACCAGGCTGAGACCAGAGCAGATCCATCTGTGACCACCCTGATTTCATTAAAACCAGACTCTCACCCTTTTTAGTTCCTGAGCACCCCAATACAATTTCTTGAAGGGCTAGATTGTGCCGTTTACTAAATATTCTATATCTGTAACTAGACCAGATAGCAACCTGAAGCCTCCCATAGCTTTACAATGCAAACTTCCTCCCTGGCATCACCTCAATCAAATTACAGAGAAATTGCCCCCATGATATATTTTACCTAACTAAGGTGATTTAATACAGTCCTAATTGATTTAACCTGTGTCAGCAGGCAAATAATTTGAAAAGTTCTGGCACTTGAATAACTTGTGGATAAATTTTGTACATCTCAGTTATGTAACTAAAGTTCCTCAAACCACAGGTCTGGCACTTGGGTTCCCGACTTTGGTTTCGATGGTTTACCTCAAGCAAAGTTCCCAGCCCCTCCACACCATATGATGGGTTTTCTCAGTATTTGACACTTGTAGAAAGCTCCAAATGGAAATTTGGTACTTGAGCAAGCCAGTCATTAAATCGGACAGCAGACATTGGCAAGGCTGGCTGACATAGGAGACAGCCCGCCACTGACCTTTCTGCTTTTCACTGGTTTTCATGGTTCAGCAAGTGTGTCGTGTGCACAGGTCATAGATAGCATAGCTTCTGAACACAACTAAAAATACAGAAAAAATGAAAAAAATGGTAGATGGAGACAATTTTTCTCTGTTGGGACTCCTGCCAATCTTGGTGTAAGCATTGTTGTTTTTATCTTTTCTCCAAATATATTTTTTTTCTAGAAGAAACAAAAGAAAACTTTTCATTTCTCTTTTGAGGTAAACTTAATATCAAGGAGATGATGCTGTGTGGGCACAGAAAAATAAAATCAAGCTTTACTTTCTATTAGAAAAAAAAACAAATAATTTATGACTTCAGGAAGGAAGCTTAGCTAAGCTCTAACTAATTCAACTAGTATCAGCTATTTAAGGTTAGAAGTGCATTCCTTGCAGATAGGTTCTTTTTTGATGGTGAAAAACAAAGACTGCTTACAAGTTGTGATTGACTTAGTGATACAAATGATTTTTCTTTTTTAGACAAAAATATTTACATTTCAATTTAGTTCACAATCTTTTTTTTTGTTTTTAATCCATTCACATACAAAAGCTAACAGCGATCTAGAGGAATATGCATAAAGTTTAGACACCTCGAGGTTTTCTTTATGTGTGTATTCTGTTATTAATGTACATAATCATTTTTATTTTCTTCTAATCTGTCAGCATTCAGGAGAAACTGTGCTGGAATGTAAAAATTCTCCACAATTTGCAGGCAACAAACAACAAGATTTTCTTGACATTGATTTGGGAAGGAGAAAACATTTCTAAATAATTTTTTAATAACCAAAGGGCCAATGCGTAGTTTGCTCCCTGTCATTCCTCAGCCTGAAGTGAAGCACAGGTAGCCCCAAGTGTTCGTAAGCCTGATCCCACACTTCATATTCCAGAAAAAGAAAAAAAAAACAAACCACTTTGTGCTTTCTCCAATCCAAAACCCTAATAAAAGAGCAGAAAAACATTTTTCTCATTGAGGTCAAATTAGGTAGGTCCCAATTCACAGCAGTAAACTGGGGGCACTTGGGAGCTGGGGATTTGCAGGCACTGACGGTGTGTCCCCAAAGGCTGCTTCCCTGTCAGTCTCCAGTGAGCATCCAGGATCTCAGCCTTGCTCCATCTCCCTTCCAAAAGGAAAAAAAAATAATTGGCATGCTTAAAAAAAATTAAAGACATATCTACTCCAAAAAGAAACTCTGAATGAGACATCATTTAATGTGAGAAATACTATTTTTGGCATGTATATATAGTATATACTATGCTAACAATGCTTTGCATTGCTTTGGCACAGAAATCTTACTGCTGGTGTAAGTTATGCTGGCAAAGAAACACAGGGGAGGAGGGAAGCTACTGGAGGGCCTGGCTGTGAGAAGTGACATTTCCATAGCTGCCATCTCCAGATCTCATGGCTTCACCAAATTCCACCCCACTGTGCATGGAACCGTGCAGTGAGGGGGCTGTGGGTACGCTGAAATGTGTTTAAGCTCCCTTGGGGTACAATCCCGTCACCTCAGTTCAGAAAAAGGTGCCTATCGGGGCTGGGACGTTGGGTTTGTGACCTGGTCCTGTAGGACATTCATTTCTTTGTGCCTCAGGCAAGCCTCGGCTCCGCTGTGCAGTTATGGATGAGATGCACATTCCCGAAGTCTCTCCCTGGAAAGCCCTTTTCCTTTCCCTCTCTTGCTCTCACCAGGTAGCCCATTGCCAGGAAAGAGTATGCAAGTGGGTTCTGCACTTCATCTTGCAAAAAGAGGTTAGTAGCACTGCAGGGAAAAGGAGAAGCCACTGACCCACCGGGAAGCCCTGGGGAGGTGATGGAGCAGGGGGCATGGGGAAGCAGCAGGCTGATGCTAATGGGACCAGGGACCTGCTGGTAACATAGCCAACGGGGAGAGCAAAAAACTGAATCAAGTTACAACTTGCTGACTGACAGCCGGAGAAACATGGGGTCTCTTCAAAGAAGGCATTTGATTGTTGCTGTGGTAAGTGCCAAATGACCTTCAGCAACCTGACCTGGTGAAAGGTGTCCCTGCCCACAGTAGCAGGGTTGGACTAGGTGATTGTTGAAGGTTTCCAGCCCCAGCCCTTATGACTCTAGGGTTTGTAAGTCCTTTGCTGATGATGGGCTAGGGCATTTCTTCACATGAAGAATTGCTGTGTGGTTTCATCCTTTTTGTATCATGAGAGCAAGGTGAGGGAGTGAGCCATAGGCACAGGTGACCCAGAGCAGACCACCGTGACCACCGGCCCTCACTGCTCCCAGGGCAGGTGCTGTGGCATGGCTGGATATGCGCAGATCTGGTGAACCCTGAACAAAAGCTGCAAGATTCCCTCCCATTTCTTCCTCAATTGAAACCCTTTCACTGCTCCATAAGTGAACTTGTGGTGTTGCAGCGAACAGAAATCACCCAATAGCAGTAACTTCACCAGAGCTCCGCCGCCCCAGCTGTTTGCAGATCTAGATTTTATGAAGCCTGATCATTTCAGTGAACAACCTCTTGACCCTGGTGTCCATCTGTCACATAGAGCAATGTGTTTGCCAACAGGAATATCCAGTTGGACAGTCAATCATTTAATAAGCTTTTCTTCCTACACAGAGTTTATTGATTTTCTCTTTTAGTGAGAGCAAAAGCCTATATTGTCAGAGTAGGTATTCTGCAGCTCTTCCATCCTTTCCTCATGTACCTTTTGTTTTGTTTCCCTCTGTATGATTTCCATCATCCCTTATTACCACAGATATGCTTCCTGTCATCTCTATCCCCTGAAGCATCTCATTTTCTTTTCACTTGTACCTTGATTAATGTCTCCATAAATTTTGCTTTCCTTTACTTTACTGTGGAGTAGTTGCCCTAGAAGGCTCTTTCTGTGAAAACTGTTGGGTTTTGGTTTGTTTGTGGTTGGTTTGGGGTTTTTTTTGTAATTGTCATTAATTTCCACTTTTCCATTTCTCTTTGGCAATTACAGATATTTTATCCTGATCTCTCTATTGATTTCTTTGTTGTACAAGTTAGCAAGGTTTTGTTTATTTGTTGTTAAATCAGCTGATTTAAATGTTCATCTCTGCCAGACAGAATGCTATACTTCTAATTGCCTGCAAATGTGGACTTTGTTGCTAATTTGCACCTCACTTCTGATTGTTTAATTAGGACAATTATAGAAAAGTCAATGGATTACACCACAGCCAAACTTGTAGAGGCTCATGACAGAAACTGCAATCAAGCCTTCCAATTTTCCGTCAAATAACTCATTCTCTATCCTTTTGAAAACACATAAGTGACTCATTAGTTTTACTGTTTGTTACTCCTCTCTACCTCCTTAAAAAAAAAAAAAAAGAAAAATCCGGAAATACTTCTGTACTTAACCACACATTAGTGAGTGATATTGCTCAAGGAAGACTTTTTTTCCTTGTAACTCATCTGCCTGCATCCTAGGAGCAGATACAGCAGCTGCTTTCCCTATAAAGTCCTGGGAAGAAAATATGTGAGGGCTCCTGGAGGAAGGAGTGTTGACTGGGAAGACAGTAGGATCTTAAGTTTCTTACTATATCATCATGAGACGAGGCAATTGCCTGCTGAGCACCCAGGGGTGATCAGTGGAGATTACTATTCAGGAAACATCCATGAGCTGGAGGAAAGTTACCCCCTCCAAGTGTTGAATCCTCGGGAGTTCCAGACATGCAGTCTGAGATAATGCAAGGTGCTGCAAATTCAATCACAGTCCACATGTGTTTCTTCTCCAAGGGCTGCTCCACCATTGCTAGCACTGTTCAGGTTTTTGCTCTTCTATGGCAAATGTATGGAAGTTTTGATAATTTGTTTAAACTTTGAATAAAGGACTTTCCATACTGAAAAAGTCTAGAAAATTCATGATCTAGAATCATAGAATGGTTTGGGTTTGAAGGGACATTTAAAGGTCATCTAGTCCAATCTCCTTGCAAGGAGCTGGACATCTCCAACCAGATCAGGTTCCTCAGAGCCCCATCCAACCCGGCCTTGAAAGTTTCCAGGGATGAGGCATCCACCACCTCTCTGGGCAACCTGTTCCAGTGTTCTACCACCCTCATTGTAAAAAATGTCTTCCTTAAATCTCGTCTGATAGGGTGTTAGCCTTCCCTGTTTATTTCCAGCCTAGCTCTCCTCTCGCTAAAGAGAAGTCTTTTGTCAAAGATAAATTTATGAAAGCCTCAAACATCATTCCATGATGCCGTCACCTTCCTGTTGCAAAGCCAAGTGTGGGAGTTAATTTTTGCCAGCACCTTGCTATGAGACTGACAACTTAAAGGAATAAAAAATAGCTACAGTCAGCTTCAAAGAAGGTGGGGCTTATTGTTTTGCCATAGGTGACATCATACTCACCTTATTTTGAGCCTTTTAGCCCTGTTGAGTTCAATCCTGCTGTAGATTGAAAATATTATAATTCTATTATAAACCACTTGCTAGACGAAAAGCAACAGCCACAGCACAGCGCAGCTGGCCTGGGCTGCAGGACTGACTCACAGACAGAGCGTGCACAGCTGAGCTCACCGACAAAATGAGGGTGAAGCTTTCTAATAGGCATTTGAAGGATGTATTGCTCCACTGGGGAAAAAATAATTGTTTGTCTCTGTGGAAGATGGGGACATGGAGAGAGGAGGAGGGGGAGGAAATCTATTTCAGTTAAGAAAAAGTATTGAGTTTCAGATAGAAAACTCTCTTAGAATGAGGAGACATGTTTTGTTCCTGAGTAATCCCCGCCGAGGGATGTATCACCAACTGGAGTCGGGTCAGCCTGGCTCAGTGCTCCAAGCTGCCTGCCCTGCCGGGGATGGGCGTGAGCTGGTGTGGTCACTCCTGCAATGCCCCGCCGTCTCCTCTGCTCATTAGGAAGAACTTCAGTGAGGACAACCAAGGGGTTTGTTGTGCTGCAAGGCATTTTGGAAACACAGCCAGACAGGTTTTTAGGAGTAAATCTCAGTGCTGGTTCATAGAATAGTTTGAGTTGGAAGGGACCTTTAAAGGTCATCAAGTCCAACCCCCCTGCAAGGAGCAGGGACATCTCCAACCAGATCAGGTTGCTCAGAGCCCCATTCAACCTGGCCTTGAATGTTTCCAGGGATGAGGCATCCACCCAGAAAATGTTGGGCCCCTTCTTATCTTGGGGGCTCCAGAGCTGGATGCAGTACTCCAGGTGAGGTCTCATGAGAGCAGAATAGAGGGGCAGAAGCACCTCCCTTGACCTGCTTCTGGCAGGAGCATGGGAGAGAGAGAAAATGGGGGCCTCTTCTCCCTGCTTAGTCTCCCAGCCAGGTGCACATCCTTGCGCATCTCCAGACAGCTAATACAGGATCCCAGATCTTAAAGTTGGAAGAGAGAACTAGATTTTATCACGGCTCTTAAAGTTTCCCCCAGTTGTGCCTGTATTGGGATGGACTGAAACATAGCAGGTGTACAAGAAAATTGTCTCTCTCAGAAAAGCGTCATGACATCTTCATCAAGCACTGCAAACTCCTTTCCTTCCCTCAGCAGCTTGTTTCCAACCCTCACTATTAGCGTGTTTTGCCTAATTTCCTCTTCAGATATATCTGGTTTCAGCTTTCAACCGTTCATCCTTTTCCACCAGATTAAAGAGCTCTTTTCTCCCTGTGAAGATAGTTATTCACTGTAATCAAGACCTTTCAATCTTCTTTTTTGTAAGCTAGACAAATAGTGTGTTTTAAATCTCTCTGTCCATTAGGTGCCTTCTCTAGTCCTTGGCCCACTTTTGCCATTCTTCTCTGCATCTTTCCCAGTCTTTCAGCATCCTCAGTGATACGTGGATGCTAAGACTGCAGACAGCACATGCATGTCAGCCTTGGCTCCTGCCTCTGTCTCAGCATCCCCTGCTTAGCCATGCAAGGTCTCATTACCCTTCTCAGCTATTAGAGAACCTGAGGTTTCATCTTCTTCTAAATCCTCTAGAGGGAAAATAGCACTTAGCTAGAGCAGCCGTTATTTCTTCGTCTGTGGATTTGAACTCTGTATTTGGCTGTACTTAAAAACAGCAGATCTGGCTGACCAAGCAGCTGGTCTTGCATGGCTGCCTTCTCTTCATCATTTAAACATAACATTGATTCTTGTGCGAGCTACAGATTTTATCAGCCATGATCTAATGTAGCATCTGCACTGCTGATGAACAGTTTTAGGTCTAGGAGCAATCTCTATGTGTCACTACTAGGAACAGCCCTGTTTAAGGATGGTGACTCTTTGGCAAATGGTGCTCAGAGAAAGTAGTTCTTCATCTTTGTTCCCTCTGTGCTGTATTAAACCGACATAGTGCTAGTGTTATACCCTGCTATGTCAAGTCAAACACCTCAGAAAGTCTTTTATATTGCTTAAGTCCACATTTTTTATAAGCTAACTTGGAATCTGAGACAGTAACAAAATGTTTGTCTACACTGCGGACTGCAATATCTCCACGTTAGATCGGCAGCTGGAGGCAATCTCTAGCCGTAATAGCAGAGCACGCTGCATGTGCTTATTTACCCTGGTGCCCTACCTACCTCGTTAGCAGCGCAATTAAAGAGCCAGTTCAAGAGAGAAACTCCTCCACATCAATTCACTGGGAAAGTTATGACAGTGTTAGAGAGAAACAAATGTAATTTGTTAATAAGCATTTTTCTGGGGAAACATAAGCATTTACTCAATGATTATTCCCTTACCCACACAGAGGGAGGACCTACCCGTAGGAGATACTTATTTAGGTGTGGAAGGGAGACTTGGCGATCTCCAGGGAGCATTTCCTGCTACCCAAAATCCCAGGTGGCACACTATGAATGGGAGGATCCACATGGCCAAAGGAGGCAGCCATGGCTAGGAATGATTACTACAGCCAAGGACTGAGGCTTGGTCCCTCCTGGCCCTGCGGAGGTCTCCAGGGGAGCTGTGAGATGTCCCAGCAGACTTTTCATCATGATAGCCACCTGGGAAGATGTAATACAGTAGAAGGGAAGAGGAACAAGAACTACCTTCCTGGAATACAAGGATAGGAAACAGCAGGGGTTCATAAAAATGCTTGAGTAGAAACAACCCTCCAGCAGCCAGGAAAAGCTGAACATTTCCTCTGCATCTTTGTGCAGAGCTCAGCAGGCTTGTATTTAAAATGCATCCTGGCCTTTACTTTTTCCATCATCTAGCATAGATGGTCCTTCTGCCTTGTATTGGCTTTTCCAGATCCCAAACTTAGGAACCCATCTCTCACCTCATACTGCAAGCTACCTGCCTGTTATATCCTGCTTTGTGAATGCTTGAGGAGGGTTAGATCCCTGAAAGGTGCGTGCTACTTCATCATGGCACAGCACTATGACCATTTTGTGAATCTCACCCACAGGGCACAAATAGCCTCAGAGTGCTCTGCACCAGCACAGCAGTGCTGGGATGAGTCTACATTGACATTTAGTTGTCAAGGTCTTTATGCCTGATTTTCACAATCAAAATTCAGAAAAACTCCATCCAAATATAATTTGTTTAATATTTGAGTACTACTGTGACAGCCACAGGAACGCTGATGAATTTTGTCTTCTGTCGGAGTCAGGAACTCCTTAGGCAATGATACAGGCTCTCAAAAACTGCTGAACTGCTGTACTGAAACTTTAAAGAAAAAAAATGCAACTTGAGGCAGAAAGAAGTCACAGAAGATTCCAGCCCAAATTATTAATGTTGTGAGTATTTATTAGCAACCGCAAACAGGAGTGTGCGAAACACTCAGCCAGCGGTGCAGCGGGCAGCACAGCGCTCGGCGCTTCTGCCTCCCCTCTGCAGCGGGGCAGTGACTGCAATGGGGCTGTGCTGGGGGGACTCCCCCAGCACCCCACTGCTTCCTGCGCTGCCTGGCTGCTGGCCATTGCCTTCTGATTATAAAGCAAATTTTATGAGTCCCTTTGTTTAAAGCAGTTGTTGGGGTTGCATCACTAGCTTGCTTCCTGTGAAGAAGTAGGTGAAGTGTAGACCTAAGGCATTCCCACTGAGCTGGATGCAAGTTTTCTTTGGGTTCCTTTGAAATCTTTCTCTTCCGTTGCAGAATTTCAGACTAATAATTCTTCCTTTTTCAGCCTTTCCTGCTGGAATAAGGACTTTTCTCCCTTCACATGTGTCAGCAACACAGCTGCTGTGGGACTGCGAGGAAGAAAGCGGTGCAGGAGGCTGGTGGCAGTTAATCTTTTCAAAAGGACTTTTGGGGGACCCAGTATGAACTGGGTTGAGAATGTCCAACAAAATCAATTCCTGCACTGAGAAGTTCAACGCACCCAATATTGTTAGCTACTTTTGAGAAACCTGGTCACAACATTCAGGAAAAGAGACAGGCAAGGCGCAGCTCTTCCATCCTGCATGAGCATCCTGGGGGTCCTGGGTGACCTCCTGGCCTGTGTGTCCATGTTGAAGGACGATCCTGTCACCTCACAGATAGGGTTTCTCCCTGGGCTACTGTGGCTGTGGCTGTGCCGTCCTCACTGGGTACCTGCCCAGCTGTGCTGGGGTGACCTTTATCACCCTGTGCTGGGGAAGCTGTCCTACTTTTTATAAATATCTCAAAATTCACTGCATGGAGGAACTGAAATTAGGGCTTCCTGCCTCTGACGCGAGGAGTAGGACTGGCTGCTTTGAGTTAGACCCCTTGGTCTGCAGCCGTGAGCTGATACAAAGAATGGTATTTTCCTTCCCCCTTCTGCACACAGGTGGTACTTGGGTTATAGCTTCTCTGAATGCTTTATTGTTGCCTTTGAAATACACAGTTTTTGGAAGTCACTCTAAATTCTGATTGTGTGTCTGTTTCTCCTGAGGAGATGAGGGAACACACTACCTGTGTCCAAATTACGTAGTTAGTTACCCGGGTGCCACACACAAGCCAAGCGGGATGAGTGGTGGGAAGAGAGGCACGGCAGCGGTTCACAGCTGTTGCTGTGTATTTTACTCCTTGTACTGTTAATACATTAAATTGCTACTTGCAGAGAGAGCAGGAATGCCCATGAAAAACTGCAGACACAAGGATGCCAGGAGGGAGCTGTGACAGGCCAGCTGGCTGTCAACTCGTTAGACTCAGCACTCGTCCTGTCTGCCAGCCTGCAATTTCAGGGGAGCTGTAGCTGCTCATCCCAGGGTTGAATTTGGGTCACCACTTCTCTTTCAACTTTTTTTATGATTGCTTACCACATTTGCTAATGATAACTGCTCAGCATGGGGGAATTTTCAGGCACGGTGCTGCTGCAAGCGGAGAAGCAGCTTGGCTGTGACCAAAGAGAAGTAGTCCACATGGTTTCTGGGTCCCCTGGCCCTATCCAGTGAGAGGCCAGTGGAGAGCAGAGCTGGCAGTTCCCAGCTCCTGCTGGAGAAAGCAGAAGGAAGCCGGTGGCCCACCCTTGGATGGTGCAGGGAAGGCACTCGCCCTGTGCGGAGGTGCCTTCTGTTGGCTGTGCCATCCAGAGGAGGACCACAACAGTCATGTCAGCTGGAAGACATCTGTTCTCACGGGGTGGAAACTCGCTTGGAGTTAATTACAATGGCCAAAGTATTGTAGTTACACATAGCATTTATCCAATATTTGTCTAAATGAGTTTATTCTGGTTCCTGTTTAACCGTGATTCCTGATTTATCCAGTTTGAGATCCAAATCTGACCCCTTATGTAGTGTGCTGCATACTGATGTCTAGAAAACATAATTTGTCCTAGAATAGCCTGGTTTTGCAAGACAACGTTGCACTGAGAGCCTTTCCTTGTATAATAATTTTGCTTTAGAAACTGATTACTCATGATTTCTATCAGATCTGAATTGCAGATATCTGAGGGAGTGTAGCACTGGGATATTTTAGATTAAAATCGCTCTGCTATCTGTTCTAGTGCAGTTCTTTTCTAAAGTAGACTTTATGTTATAAATTACTTTATATATTTGTAAAGCATGACATAGAAACATTATATACCCTGTAAGTGCTTTAAAATTAATTTGTTCTTGAACACGTCCATTTATGAATGAATTTGACATAAGCCTTTCAATTTTATGCTTCACTACAGAAAGTGTACGAAGTACAAACAGTAAATCAACCACCATGCTTGTTGAAATGACTACTCAGCTATGAAAAGAGTCTGCCCAATATTTAAAGAAGATTTAGATACAAAAATATTAATGTGTACAAGAGAGCTGACATATAGCCTTTGGACTTTCTAACCTAAAACGGTGAGACGTAGCATCAATGGGCAGATCCTTCAGGTTGGGGCTGGCTCACAGAGTGGCGAGGAGATTGCAGGGAGGCAGCTGAGATCATGATTCTGTCTTGACCACAGTGTTGATGGAGCTGAAGGATTCACCAGCAGCCCTCCTGCATGTGCAGATAGAGCTCACAGGCATGGGCTGTCATGGAAAAGTGGTGGTTTCAATGTAGATGATTGATGTTCAGAGGTGGTGAGCAGCACGTAACAGCGATATTTTTTGTTCTTTTATTATTTAAAAAGTATGATTTGGGGTCATAACAATTCTTTATGAATTTAGGTCAAATTAAGCAATAGTTTTGTCTGATAAATAGTTTGGATCTTGGTGGTAGTTTCCCTTTTCCCTCTGATGCACCAATGATGGTGATGTGTGACTCCAGGCTTCCTTCTCTGGGAGAGAGGAGCCACCTCTGCCCTCCTTCAGGGCAGCCACTGCTCACCCATCACTCTGCCAGGAATTTTTGGGGAATATGTCTGAAATCTCTTCTTTCAATATGGTTTAATTTGGTGTAAACAGCTTCAATGACCATTGCCACTGAGCTACAACCCCATGGTGCTGTGTCTCAACCAAAGGCTGTACCAGGCTGCAGAGTCACTCAAAGACTGCTGACCATTTGTACAGTTGCAATGAAAAGTAAAATACCCACACCAGGAGAGCTGGAGAACATCTTATTTCAGGTGACCTCTGACTCCAACTAGGGAACAGCTCTAGTAAAAGAAGGGCTTTGACTCAAATCCCTGCAGGTACCAGAGTGTGGTTTTGACCTCAGTGAATGTTTTTTCCTTTGAGTACTGGGTCAGGGAAGAATAGCTACTATACCTGACTCTTCTGCTCTTTGATTCTAGACTTTTTTCCCTTTACTTTTATACCATGTCCCTCAAATTTTTTTATTTTGCTGATCTGAAATTAAATTTTTCAGGATTGCATTTCAGAAGATTGATAGAAATCTTTTTCTTCTGGTTCTGCTGCCGAACCAAAAAATGATTGTTGCAGCTGCTGTGTACTGCTGTGTCTCTGCTCACTTTGCCATGAGTGATGCTGGGACACACTCCTC